>QMFE01010431.1:0-13906 GCA_003314665.1 Tricholoma sp. MG77 | reverse complement strand
GTCAACGAGGAGGAGCTATGGGACGTGTAATGGCACGCCCCTGCCCATTGTTCATCCAGAGTGAGGATGAACTCAATCGCTACATCCAGGCGGCGAATACGCCCGGAAGTTGGAACACCCTGTCCAACATGCGATCCTACGTGCGGGAGGCGCACGCTTTGCAGAAGGATTCAAGGTCGCCGATGCAGAATCTAGCATTGGTAAAGTGGAAGACACCAGGTTGGGTGCCACCTGAATCTCGGCCGCCCGCCAGACAGAGCGACCCAAACATGCCGGCTGGGGTCAATACGCCCCGCCTGTCGGATGCCCCAGAGGAGTGGGCTCGTTGGCTGTGGAGATACCCGAGGGAGGCGATGTCGCGCCCTGGGATACGTCGGACGCACCAAGGCGTCAATTTGTCGTCGGTTCGTGGCCTGTTAATGGTCACAGGACGCGCACCTCGGGGCAGTGGGGTGATACGCGCGAGGAACACGTTCCTCGCTAGGGCAGCCCAGCTCATCATGACGCCGGGGCTGTACCGACGACTGGTGGACGACCTACGTCTCACCATTGTGACGAACGCGAACACGACGGTAATGGCGCCGTCGGACAACGTTACGGTAGAAGACGTCGCCAGACTGTTCGCGGGGGATGGCATAACCATTCCCCAAGTGAGTGACGCGTACGAGTGGGGCCAAACGGCCCTTCTAGGTTGGAGTCAAGGGGTAGACGAACGGAGGCATTGCTGGAGATGAATGAGGCACGCCAGCATTCAAGCCCAGAGGAGCAGGACCGCCCACGGCCCATCGAGCCCAGGTGGTGGCAGCCACCCACGTCGCAGCCCCCACCGGCTCAAAACATACCGCCGTCGTCGATAGCGACGGCATCAACCAATCTAGTTCCGCCAACGGAGGCGGAATTGTACGCCCCGATATCAAGGACGCCCTTGATTCAACCATCGATGGAAGTGCCACTGGTAGGGCCAGTGAATGATGACACGGCTGGTTGGACGGGGACGGCCGTATACTATATACGGCCAAAGAAGAAGAAAAAGAAGAAGACAAGGGCGGAAAAGAGGAGAGCGGAGGAAGAGGCCTCCGACAATGAGCCCTTCGAGCTCGAATCGAAGGACGGAGATGAAGACAACGACGTGAACGCGTCGTCAGTGTTACAAGAGAACGAGCCGTCGGGCACCTCGCCTGACGACGTAGTAATGGAATAGGACGGGGAATGCCCCGCACAAAAAAAAAAAAAAACTTTAATTTTCTCGACGTCGACTACGACGTTTGCCGCGTGGTACATAAGCACGGCTATTAAACCGTCGGGGGACGTGGGTCTCTGAGCGGCTGACGTCGTGACGGGCGTCGGCGAGACGCCGAATTATTGTATATACGGACAGCGTGTATTAGACACGTAAAAAATTTACAGCCTTTAGGCTGGATCACATTCTTTACATGGGAACAACATTAGTACGTTCATTACAACTTTTTTAGTTAGGTTTGGTGCGGCTAGAGGCGCGCCAAAGAGGGGGAGAATGTAGGAGGGCACTGCCATATAGGGCAGTGTTTGCACTTATTAGTACCGGGGATTACCGGGTATATAGCCAGGGTGGCTATGCCCGGAATCCCAAGTCTTACATACACCTTGCAGTACACGAGAATACATTTGATTAGTATTCCCTCGTGTGAAGGTTATAAGCACCCTCCTACCACATCTTACACAGCTGCTCACAGTGGCAGTTGGAGGTGCTGTGAGGTGCCTTTGTCACCTCGCCATTAAATACATACAAAACTTTGTTAGTAAAAAAGAAAGCAATGGGGAAAGAAAAAAGAAACGCACCTGTGGCCCAAGAGACGTCATCGACATCTCTTGGGCCTCATCCCATCATCCCATTATCTTGTTGTCCCGTCCCACCTTATCCACCCTGTGAGCAGCTGTTTGCAGTGGTGGTCATCGGTGTGGTGTGGTGGTGGTGGCCATCAGTGTTGTTGTTGTTGTTGTTGTTGTTGTTGTTGTTGTTGTTGTTGTTGTTTTCACTGTTGTGCCTGCTCCATTTTGTCGATGTCCCCATCTTCGTTGCTCCCTGTTTCCACCCCATGAGCAGTTGCTCACAGCGGTGGCTGGGGGTGCTATGGTGGTGGTGGTCTGAATCATGTAGTTTAGAAGTGTGTCGTGAGTGAATCAACAAGGTCATATGACCACTCACCTGACCGGAAGTTTGGTACTGGAATACCCGTGCATACTCATAACACCATGGAAATGGGTATGGTGTTGCACGGGTCCGGCAAACTCAGACCCGTACCTGTGCACACAGTAAGCAGATTATCATGGGTTTACCTGTACCCATGTCATGCCTTAATTTTTTTGAATCTGTGGAATTGGGCTTTGACTCAGGTGCCGAAACTTTCGCTGATCATGCTTTAGCTGCTGCAGATTTGGGACAATCTTGAGCAACATGTCCTTTCTCACTGCAATAAAGACATAGTCCTTCTTTCATGCAGTGTTTGTGCTCATCTCCGGTTAGTTTGCTGTTCTTGCCCAACTTGTCAGAGATAGAGTTCTTAGGCTTGTCTTTCGACGAACCTTTAGAAAAGGGTTTGGATGATGTCAATGCAGAGTTGTTGGTATTGTTGTTGGAAGGGGGTTTGGAAGAGGAATGGGAATTGGAATTCTTGTTCAAGTCCTTCTTGCCTGGGTTTCTGTTGTTGCCCAAGTTTTTGGATTCTAAACGAGTTTCTTCTTCCTGCATCCAATAGATGTTATTAACATCTTGTGCTTTAAGTCATAAGGCTGCAAGAGTATTGGGTTTACCACCACAAAGTACTTCAGTGTGGAGGCGAAGCAGAAGTCCACAGAAATACTGATCATGAAGGGCTGCTTCATTCCAACTGACTCTAGAAGCGAGCTCCCAGAAATCTACATTGTACTTCATAATGTGAGCAGTTTTCTTCATATTGAGTTCATGAAGGGACTTCTTGGCATCTCTGACTGGATCATGTGGACCAAAATTATCTTCAAGCTCGCTGAGGAAGGCTTGATAATTCCACATCCAATGTGCGGAGTTTGTCGGGTCATTGAGCCCTGGTTCAAACCAACTAAGTGCTGAGCCTTTGAGATAAGAAAGGATGAACAAAATCCTTTTCTCATTGGAAGCAAAAACCTGAGGATGATCCCTAAAATGAAGATTACAAGAGACAAGGCAGTTGTGGAGTTTCCAAGGGTTAGAACCATCAAATGTATCAGGCTCTCTAACCTTGATTTTCTTGGACTTTGGGGCAGGGTCTCATCGGAGATCTCTGAGACTGCCTGAAAGCTGCACAATGGCTTCAATGAATCTGCCACCTTCAGGGCGATTGTCGATTGGTGGAGGATTGGGGGGGTCATTAGGGTCTGGGTCATTATCATTGGGATCACCAGGATCGGGATCTTCGCCAGGGTCTGGCGGGTCATTGAAATCGTCACCTGGATTACCTTCTGGTTGGTCTTGGTCTAAAGGATTGTAGATATATTCTGAAGGAGTAGGGGTATGGGGTTGACCTGGAGTAGACATATTATCTCTTGGAGACATTAAGTTTGCACTAATAGATGGTGCACCAGAACCGAT
The DNA here is from genome assembly GCA_003314665.1 of Tricholoma sp. MG77. Taxonomy (NCBI): domain Eukaryota; kingdom Fungi; phylum Basidiomycota; class Agaricomycetes; order Agaricales; family Tricholomataceae; genus Tricholoma; species Tricholoma sp. MG77. Next base: position 10,323 of record QMFE01010431.1, on the reverse strand, counting down.
TTGTCGAAAGATATCAGAAGGTTGTAATGATTGGCCAAATGTAGAGGAAAGTCGGGGAGGACTAAGGACTGATCTTTGAACAGCCAAAATGCCTTGATTGCTGCATGGCGGGAATTCTGAGTTGTCCATTGATGTGTCCTAGTTTGGGTTTGGGACACGAAACAAGCAACAATGAAGTGAGAGTTTGAATATACTGTTAAATACTGATCCTAGCGGAAGTCCGTGTGGGGACCAAGCATAATACTGAACGTAGGAGAACAGAAGGAACTTGGCTTCAACTTATAAGAAGTTGTGCCCTTCACTTGTTGCCAGTGTTCCAGATTTCATAGTGAGCAGGAATCAAGTTGGGGACCAAGAGGAAGTCTGAGATGAGAGAGAACAAAACGAGATAGGAGGAGATTGAACTAATCAATATTCGAACTGGAGTTTACAAGTGAACGTAACTACATTTATATACTAGTTTGGTGTGGGCATTGGGTATCTGATCAGGGCCCAAGGTAAATACTCCTAGTAGATGTGAAGTGAGAAATGACAAACAGAAATATGCAAGGATAATCGGAAATGATGAAGTAACTAACACTAAATATAGGATCGGGAAGTAAGTTGGAGTCCATGGAATGGATTAAGTCCGAGGAACAGAACAGGACGTAACAGGTTCAAGCTGTCGAGAGAGCCTAATCTTGTGAGGCTCAAATCCAAGGAGCCAACGGCTTCCACAATGAGCAAATCCAAAATTCAATTGTGGCTGTTGTCAGCAAGTACCTCAGACCATGGCGACTTGGAGTTCAACAGCGATCAGCCATCATGGCAATGAGATCAGGTCCTCAATGACTGGCAGAAGTCAATGGAGTCTGCCCAGAGCACTATCCTCCATGACAAAACGAAGACTCATGTCCAGTTTCTCCAAGATGAGCTTTTGTCGTTGGTGAAGCATGGTGGTATGTATATTCTTATATTGCTGCATTGAGAATCTATCATGACAGTATGATCTCCAGATTTGACCTTGTTAGCGTTTAAAAGTCTGGTTCACGCAACCATGAAAAACCAGCAACCAAACCAAACCAAACTGTGGTCTGGTTTTTTTATTGGTTACAGTTGCCCTAAATCTTACTGGTGGGTCGGTTGCGGTCTTTGATATCTAATACTTATTAAAACCAATGAAAACCGGTTGCAGTCGGTTGCAACTGGTCCATTTACATGATCCCTACCTATATTTATTGTACATAGTAATATAGTAATATAGTAACTAAAATAATATATACTGGGACAAGCCCAAGGGAAAGAGAGTGTGAAAAGTACAGGTTTATATACCCTGCAGGTGTGCACTGACCATTTGGTCATATTTGCACACCCCAAATGGAAAAGTGGTGCCACTTGTAAACACCACCAACATCAACATTGCCAACACAACACTGCGCCTGCGAGCCACTGCTTGTAGGGTGAGTTGGAGTTGCCAATGATGATGGTGGACACCGAGACCAAATGCAAGCACTGTCAGGGGACCACATGACAAGGTCTACAACCACATGCAACCTTTTGTGAGTACTCGCAACCACCTATGAACATTTGTGAACATTTGTTGAGGCTCTACAAACACCTACGAACACCTACGAAGTCCTACAAACATCTATGACCTTGCAAAACACCTTTGAACTACTTTGAACTACTTCGGATGGCTTCAGATAACTTCCTACCACTCCACACCTCGCCTACAACCACCCCCTACACTTCAATGATGACGCCAAAGCTATGGAACACCGCTCGAACTCATTTAAAGATAGCGGAACAACTGTTGATGCACCCCTGATGCATGCTCACTTCCCCCATCTCGCTTCTGCATGCAGACAGGTTTATTTTACTTCATCACACAGTTTCTTGTACATAGTCGCACCCTTGCAGGGAAACACCTTAGACTTTTCTCTTTGGTTTTCCCTTGCAAGGTGTGTAGTATTTCTTGGATAGTTAGCTTTATCTAATTCTTTGGTTTTCCCTTGCATGCATCGCATGATATTCGCACTGATCGTAAGGTTGCCCTTACAGAAGAAAAGTCTCCTCTTTGGTAGACTGAGAGTAGCCAAGGTTTCTGACAGTTTGCAACCAACATCACACACATTCCAAACGTCGCCAACATCAGCTATCTATCCCTCTACCCCCTTTAAACCTTGATACCTTCATTGAATTGCCGCAACGAGTTCTGAAACTACTGATGAATGAATGGCGCGACTCGAAGAAATGTTCACAAGGATGTCTGAAATCATAAACCGAATGACTCTCCAATTTGACGAGGTGATATTGGGTACCCCAAAGTCTGAAGATGTAAATGTATTACCAAGTGTATTCAACCGTACTTCCAAGACCTTGCCACTCACACCTCGTGAACACGACCTACCACCTGTTCCTCCAAAAACATTGCATGCACCCTCAACTCACATTAAGCCAGCAAATCCCAGCAAATTTTCAGGTGATCACGTGAAAGGCCACACCTTCCTCAATTCGTGCAATCTTTACTTTGCGCTTGCTCTGCTCCAATTCGCCAATGACCATGTGAAGATTATGTGGGCACTCTCGTTCATGAAGAGCGAACAAGCATTGTGCTTCGTGGATTGAAAGATGCAAATGTATGATGTGGTGGGAAGCCTCACCTACACAACGTGGCAAGAGTTCGCACAGGAATTCATCACCAAATTCTGCCCCAAGAACAAGGTCCAAACATCGCAAACAGATCTCAAGACCACGACATATTTCCAAGGATCGTGCACGGTCAATGAGTATGTCAATAGTTTCAGAGAGATTGTGGACAAGGCTCACTACTTTGAGGGCTCACACATTGTCCTCAAGTTTTGTCAAGGCCTAAATGTGAAGATTCAGGACCACGTCGCCTTCCTCACACAGGGGCGCCCCTCTGACAAAATTCCGCAACAGTGGTATGATGCCACGATCCTCTATGACGAGAATTGCATCGCGAACACCGTGTTCACATCCTCCCCACAAACTTCACGACAGTCCAATACGCTGCCATCAATGGGTGGCGTTCTTCAGAAGCCAATCGTGACATTCCCAAGGGCGCACCCAATTAGCACCGCTCGTTCTCTCCCCATGCCAAGTGTCTCTAGTGCACAATGCCCCAAGGACACAACAGCAATTGTATGCTTCCGATGTGGCCAACCTGGACACCTATGACCTGATTGCCTGAAGCATTTCAACATTTGCTACCTCAGTCTTGAGGAGCGCCAGGCTTTCACAGAGGACGAGTTCGCGGTGCTAGATGTTCATGCCACCCATGAGGGGTGTGATGACACGATTAAGGAAGGTTGTGAAGACAAGGTGGAGGAGGCTGAGTCGGGTTTTGGCATGGGCAACAAGTGATGAGTACGCACCCATTGTCAACTAAGAATCGTTTCACTGTATTGTCAGTAGAAGAAATGACTGAATTAGATTCCATTTCATCGACTGATAGTGCGGAGAATGATGCCCAAGCCATACCACAACCCCTTCACCCTGTTCAAACATTGCAGACACTTGTTTCAGTCCTTGCGACTACACTGACATCGTTGCCATTGTCATTGACGACTTCACATAACTCATGCTTTCATCGACGTCCAAACTGGGAGAAACACCTCCCTGATCGCTTCATTGTCACGTCAGCCATCAGCGACAATTCTCTCGAGCTCAGTGTCGCGTTGCAAACCACCAACACTGGCAAGGTCTTCTCGACTGCTGCCCTTCTCAACTGTGGAGCGACTGACCAATTCATGCACTCCGATTTCGTGAAGCACAATCACATCACTATGAGGTTGCTAAGTCGGCCCATCCCCATCTACAATGTGGATGGTACACCCAACGAGGCAGGTAGCATCACTGAAGTCATTGAAATGATGCTACAATATCGTGACCATTCCGAAAAAGTGATTTTTGCAGTAACTGGCATTGGAAAGCAGGACGTCATCCTAGGACTCACCTGGCATTGCAAGCACAACCCTGAAGTTGACTGGAAGTCGGGAGAGGTCAAGATGAGTCACTGCCCAAATCACTGTTGTACCTGTCAAAACAAAGCGAATGTGGAGTGAAAGGAGAAGCGAATGTCTGCTCATGTCACACAGGACCAATGCCCGAGCCTGATGTGGAGATGGAGGATATTCCTGACCTCAGCAATGTTTCCAACGACGAGGAGGAGGAGGAAGAGCCCTACACTGGTGAGGATGTGATGGAGGAGGATGACCAATTATTCACCACAACAATACCTTGCAAAGCGGAATTCATTTGCGCATCGTCGAACATCTTGCAGCGTCTCATGGAGGCATTCCACAAGAATACTCAACCGAAGACATTCCACGAATCAGTGCCCACTCACCTCCAAGACTTCAAAGACCTTTTCACAAAATCTTCATTCAATTGTTTGCCTGATCGGAAGATCTGGGACCACGCAATCGAACTAATACCAGACTCAAAGGCTTCCAACTGCAAGGTGTATCCTCTCACTCCAAACAAACAGGTCGAGCTGGATGAGTTCATCCAGGAGAACCTCACGACAGGGTGAATTCGACCTTCAAAATCACCCATGGCATCACCTGTCTTCTTCATCAAAAAGAAGGACGGATTGCTTTGTCTCGTACAGGACTATCACGTGCTCAACTCCATCATGATCAAGAATCGCTATCCTCTTCCCCTTATCTCTGAACTGGTAAATCAACTTCATGGCATGAAATTCTTCACCAAGCTCGACGTATGATGGGGGTACCAAAATGTTCGGATGAAGGAAGATGATGAGTGGAAGGCGGCATTTCATACTAATCGCGGCCTCTACAAACCCTTGGTGATGTTTTTTGGACTCACTAATTCTCCCTCCACCTTCCAGATGATGATGAATGACATCTTCCAGGACCTCATCATGGAAGGCGTGGTTTGTGTATACCTCGATGACATCCTCATCTTCATGAAGGGCATCAAAGCCCATCACCGCATTACGTGACTGGTTCTAGAGCGACTCCGACAACACAAGCTCTTCCTGCGACATGACAAATGTGAATTCGAACAAACGATGATCGAGTACCTCAGACTCATTATTTCGGAAGGGGAGGTTTGCATGGACCCCGTCAAGGTAGCAGGAGTGACAGAGTGGCCTACTCTGACTACAAAGAAGGAGGTACGGTTGTTCTTAGGATTTGCAAACTTTTATCAGTGCTTCATCGAAGGTTTTTCGCACCACGCGAAACCCCTCTTCTGGAAGGGAGCCAGGTTAGGCAACCAACACTGAGGTGGGCAAATCAGACAGGATCAAGGTATCTTCGTTACACAGAAGTGGGAACATTAGTTACTACAATTGAAAGAATAAGTATTTACTATACCTTTGTTACACAGAAGTGGGAACGAAGGTTGAATATAAAAAAATAATGGTCTATATCAAAGGACCTTCAGACCATGTAAGTAAAAGGCCACATCAGGCATGCTGTGTGTTTCTTGAGAGCTGCATCAGGCTCATCCGTTGTCTTGTGGAGCATTGGTTGTTCAGGTAATGATGTCAGTGACACATTATCAGGAATGTCGCTGATGTCATCAGTGGTGGTCATCGGGTGCCGAGCAGGGCCTGACTGTTGCGATGATGGAGTCATGGATGTTGGTGTAGTCGTGGATATTAGTGCTGTCAATGGTATAGGAATGAAGAGTTGGTATATGGGATTGGGATACTGATCGGGGGCCGACGATGAAGTGTGTTAGTACTGTCGTGAGTCTGCAGACTTACACCCCTCCCCACTTGAAAGAATTGTGTGGGTTTTTAGACCTCTGTCCCATTTTCATCTTCCCATCTGTCGAGGGCGTCTGTGTCTGCCATTTCCGAGCCAGGGCACCATTCATCGTGTTCTTTTTGGTATCCTTCGTATCGTACAAGCTATTGTATGCCTTGGCCCCGCTGGCGGGTGTCCACGATTTTGTCGATATACCACTCTTTGGTGCCATCCTCAGTGACTATGGGTCATGGCCAGGTTGTTTCATGAGGGAAGAGGAGAGGGTCGTTGGGGATATATCTTCTTAGTAGGTGGGCATGGAAACCGGGGAAGGTGTTAGGGTTGTTGGGTAGTTTGAGGGTATATTCAGAGCATTCAGGGAAGGCGTGTGTGATGATGTAGGGGCCGTTGTTTCTTGGCATGAATTTGGCAACGCGGGTTTGTCCTTTGCGTTTATAGTTGCAGCGGTGATTTGTGGTGGAAAGCATAATGAGGTCGCTGATCTCATAAATGTCTTCTGGTGTGTGGTGTTCGTTGGTGTGGTATGCCTGACAGATTTTGGCAGTGAGGAGGTTGTCTTGTGCCTCTTGGACATCGAGTGTGACCCGTGTTATTATCTTGTGAGCGGTGGTTTGTTCGGTAGTGGCGTTTGTGGCGAGCAGGATAATCGGCGGGATAATCCACAGGGACTGCCCAGTCTTCAGTTGGAAGCCAGAGAAGCCAGTGGACGCATTCATGGTATTCATGATTGCAAATCATACTCGGGGGAGTTTGGCAAGCCATCCCTTTTGGTTGTTGTTGACGTGGTATCTGATGGCTTGGTTAACAGTTTTGTTTGTCTGTTTGCTGCTACCATCAGTTTCGGGGTGGTAGGACATGGACATCTTCAGTTTGATGCCGGTGAACTTGTGGAGGGCTGTCCAAAGTTCGGCAGTGAAGAGTGGGTCCTGATCAGAGACAAGGTTCAGCATCAGCCCATTTTTGCAATACCATTCGTCGAAGAGCGGGACGGCAATTTTGGCAGCAGTGCCAGTGGAGTGGGTAGCAGTGATGCAGATGTCAGCTCCGAGCAGGTCCGTCATGGTCAGGATAGTGTCTTTCCCATGTTCCTCAGGGAGTGGCCCAATGAAATCTAAAGCCACTGTGTCGAAGTGGTCATCAGGAACTGGTAGGGGATGTAAGGGACCGGTGGGTTTGGAGGTGCGACTTTTGTTTCATTGACATTTGGTGCATGATGGGATATATGCATTCTTGAGATCTCGGCGCATGTTTGGCCAGTAGTAGGAACCCCGCAAGGATTCATAGCTTTTGTCAAAGCCAAAGTGTCCAAGTGTGTCATGAGCGAGGTTGTAAAGTAGTTCATGAACATGTAAGTCGCACAGGATTACGAGTCGGTGTCCGACGTAGAGGAGTTCATCGGTGAGGGTTGCCCCTTCGATGCTCCCCATACTGATGTCTTTGGTGAGTTGTTTGGCAAAGTCATCTGTTTCATAGCTGGTGGTAATTGCATCAAGGAGGGACTGGTCGGTGGCAATGTTCAATATGCCTGCAATAGGTGGGGTCGGTGTGTTGCATGTGTATGCTATTGCGCAGGCTGCTAGGCAGGCATCGGGAACCGCATTGGGCATCCGAGATAAGGCATCAGCAGCGGTGTTCAATTTGCCATGGATGTAGGTGATGGAATAGTCAAAGTCCACAAGGTACATCGACCATCTCATTTGGCGCCTCAACATCTCCTTCTGCAATTGGAAGTACTTGAGTGTTCGGTGGTCAGTGTAGACCTTGAATCAGGCGCTGAGGAGGTGAGATCTCCATTTCTTCAATGATTTGATGATAGCGAGAAGTTCCTTTTCATGGATGGGGTAGTTCTTCTCAGTGTCATTGAGTTGGTATGAATCGTATGCAACTGGACGAGCGGTTTCCCAAGTTTTGCCAAAACTCAGGATGGCGCCGGTGTGGCAATTGCTAGCATCAGTGGTAATGTAGATGTTTGACTCCTTGTCTTCGTAATCAATTACGGTGAGACAGTCAGCGCCAAGGACCAAATGTTTGATGCTCTCAAACACAGTCTGGTGTTCTGTGGTCCAAGTTGGGAAGACCCGATCGCATTCCTTTGTTGTGAGGGGTGTCAGTACACTTGTATATTCAGCAAGTGCTGGTAGGAAGGTGGCTATGTATCTGGTCAGGCCCAAGAAACCCCTGACATTGGTGGCTGTCGTTGGTTGGGGCCAGGAAGCGATATGGCCGGTTTTGTGGGGATCGGGTTTTATGCCGATCCCCGATATTATGTGTCCAAGGAAACATAATTCAGTGGCAAATAGGGTAGACTTCACTTGGTTGCAGTAGATACTGGCTTTTTGGAGGGCCTCGAGAATAGTGTTACAATTCCGTTCATGCTCCTCCATGGTTTGTGACCATATAATTATGTCGTCGAGGTACACATGGCAAATTTTGCCAATGTGTTCTCTTAGTGCGTCGGTCATCCGATGCTGATGCATTGCTGGGGCATTGCAGCTGCCTTGTGGCATGACAGTCCATTCATAGAGGCCCACGGTGTCTTTACAGTGGTGAGATGAATGTCGTCGGGATGTACTCACATCTGGAAAAAGGAGTTCGTCATGTCCATTTTGGCAAATACTTTGCCTTTACCACAGTCGGTTAGTATGTTGTCAACGCAGGGAAGGGGGAAGCTGTCCCGCACGGTATTGGCATTGAGTGCCCGATAGTCATTTACCCAGTGTGGCAGGACCGTCAAGTCTGGTACTCCAGCGATGTATTTTGGGACACAAAATGCCAGTGAGGCATATTTGGAGGAGGATGGTTGTATGCGACCAGCTTGTAAGTGTTCATCTAGTAGCTTCTTCCAAGACTCTTGGTACTTCTTGGAGGCCACATACCCTTTGCCATTATTGACCTTGGTTGGGTCTTTGAGGCAGATGCGGTGAAACATGTGTCCAGGGACATGGTCAGTAGTGTTGGGAAGTCACATCGGGAACCAATCGGCAAATTTACTTTTCATTTTGGCATCTTTGGCCTTGAGCACCTCTTGAAAGGTGAGGCCCTCAATACGTTCCCGAACAGCAGCCATGATAGGTCCAGGGAGGAGGTATCCTGCAAATGCAGGTGCCCCTGTCTGCTTGAGAGTGGGTAGTTTCGGAACCCGAACTTTCTTTGGGGTAGGTGGAGGTGTGACCTGCAGCTCCGTTCAGGGCTGAGTGGGGATGAGAGGTGGATTTAGGAGGTCATAGCCAGTGCGTTTGTCAATAGCTGTTTGTTCATGGGAGTCTATCACGATTTTTTCCGATGAAAGAAATGGCATTCCAAGTATAATGGGGAATGGTAGCCCCTTATTTACTTTCATCCTCTGGACACCCAATTTCCATAAGCCATCTTTCGACTGCAATTCTAACTTCACATATCCCTTGCAGACGAGTGGTAATTGCGATAGTGAAGAGAGGTTGTTTTTGCTGGCAGGGAGCGGGTACTGTCAGAGGCCGAGGCGGTCGCAGAGTTCTGAGCTAATCACTGTGGAGGGGGCACCAATGTCCATTAGTGTATGAATGGGGATCAGAAATTCGGTGATGAGGGGGCCAGTAGCAAGTAAGGTCGAGTGGAGTTGTTTTACAGTGAAGGGGACATCAACAAAAGGAGGAGGGACATATGAGTCGGTTTTGTTGTTGACCTCATTTTCTCTGATAGCCGTGGTCGCCGGTGCTGTGAGTGTCACATACATGGACGGGTCGGGCCATGTATTTGTGTCCTTCATTGGGCACTCGTCAAAATTATGCCCAATGCCGAGTTGGCAGCACCGCGTACATCCCGTGTGGTCCTTGATTAGTTTTCTCTCATTTTCTGTGAGAGGGGGGAGGTGTAGTCGTTTGGTCTTCTTGGGTCGGTTGGTGGCGCCAGGAGAGGATGAGGGTCCACTGACTAGTGGGTCAGTGAGTCACAAGAGGCGTCTATAAGTTTCTGCGTGCAGGCATCTTCTGCCCTCATGCGATCATCTCGTTCCTTGACTTTGAAAGCCCAGGTGGCCAGGTCCGTGGCTAGGACTGGCTCGAGACTGAGGTTAAGTCTCAAATTGGGATGGAGGTTGGATTTGAGTTGGACCTTGAGCTGGTCCTTGGTAAGGGCCCAAGCAGGGGCCGACGTGGTGAGGATCGCGTTCAGGTTCTCGATCTCGATCTTCCAGTCGATAAAGACATGGTTTCCTTGGGACGAGGACAAGATCGTCTCGAGGATCTCGTGTGACCAGTTTTTTTTGAGTACCAATTGGGAGAGCTCAAGGAGGTATGCGTCTAGAGTTAGGCCATCAATGCAGGTCTGATCGGCTTGGTACCACACCACAAGGCGCGGCTCAAACATGCCTTCAGTGATGTAGCTGACTATCTCGGTGTCCATTTTTCCGCCATGCTTCTTGTAGCATTTGCATGCTAAGGTCCAAGACTGCATGATGAGTGGGGTGATTTTCCCCACAGTGAGCATCGGACATTCCTTCATCTTGGTGACCTTTACTTCGGCAAGGGGTTGTGTAGTGTTGGACATAGTGGTTCAAGCGGCAGGTGTTGTGGCTCGGTGAGAGTGGAAGTGGTTGGTGGCA
>QMFE01010370.1:0-11331 GCA_003314665.1 Tricholoma sp. MG77 | reverse complement strand
CCAAGGATCTGCTTCACAGCCTAGCAGCCTTATACTTGTGAACCCATCACTAAAACCGATGCAAACTTAAGGATCTTGTTGGATGACTACAAAAGCAATCAGAGAGCTTGTACCCATGAGCTTATGCATACAACTGTACCATGGAAACTGCTTCTGCACAATTCTGGACATTATAAGCTTTCAAAAGGTTTTACAAGTTAATATGTACCCCATGCATTGTGTAAGGGGGCAACCCCCAGGTATATATAATTCCCTACCTATTGTTTATACTTCCATTTCATTCCCTTCTATCCTACTCTATTCCCCTTATTTGGTATTGTTTACCTACAGCCCTATTATGGGCAACTGGTAGTAGTAGAGATACCTTAACCAATATCTAAGAATCCCCCCAGTATAACTTGCTTATAGCATTGATTTCTGTCATTACTAGTGTATGGAAAGGGTATGCCAACCTGTGCGGGTATGGACCAAGGTGTGGGTAGGGGTACGGGTATGCAAGATGCAACCCTCACAATACCTGTACCCTTGTCACGGGTATGGCAGGTATAACAGGTCGCCAAACATGTGCAAAGTAAACAGCCATGTCACATTGACAAGGCGATTATGTGTTTGACCCCTGTCCAAACAGGATGTCACTGAGGTCAGTTTAAGTTTTTTTGTTTCAACTGACTCATTTTTTTTTCATTTAGGTTCTATCTATGGTATAACGACACCACAACACCAAAACCACAACAACAGCTGCCACAGCCACCACACAGGCACCCAGAACCACCGCTGTGAGCAACTGCTTGCAGGGTGGGAATGGGTACAACTACAAAATGGTGACAGAACAGCAACGTGCACCAGACAAAACGGAACGACAACAAAATGAGGGAATGACAAGATGGCAGGGAGACAAATGACAATGTAACAACAAGACGATGGGAGACGAGGGGGAGGAGGTAAACCAAATGAAAAAAGGCCCAAGAGACGTCATCGACGTCTCTTGGGCCACCAGTAAGTTTTCATTTTCTTTTCTCGTTTCATTTTCATTTTACTAACAGTTTTTTAGTTACAATGCTTTACTATGGGGAGGGGCAGGGGAAAGAGAAGGGGAACAATGATGAGAGGGGGATGTCAAAGGGGACGACAAGACTATGGGGACGACAATGACGACCAACATCACAGCACCCCTGACCACAGCTGCAAGCAACTGCTCGCGGGGTGGAAATGGGGAGCAAGGGGATAGGAAACGTGAGATGAGAACGAAGGTGGGGGAATGATGACGATGACCAGACAACTACGACAACACGGGGACAATGAGGAGGGACAAGGGAACAACAAGAGCGAGGACCAGATGACACCAACAACAACAGAAGGGGCACGATGATGGGAGGGGGAGGGGAAGGAGAGGGACAACAACGAGACCACAGCCCAGCACCTGCCTGTGCCACTGCGGGCAACTGCTCGTGGGGGGGGGGAAAGCACAGGTGCTAATGGCAACAGGGGGCAGGACGACGACCAGGAGGACCAGGGCAAGACAACGACGAGATGGCAAGGACCAGCATGACAAGGAGAGGGCAGGAACCACATCCCAGCCCCTCTCTCCAACAACAGGTGAGGCTCAACCTAGCACCCCCCTTCTGCCATGAAAGCACTGGCTTGCAGTGGTGGTGAGGGGTGCTACTGGGCCATGATGTTAGGTAAGATGAGTATGGCATGCCCACGACAACTCAACACAACACCCCTCACTGCTGCGAGCAACTGCTTGCGGGGTGGATAAGGGGTGCTGACAACACCGACGAACAGCGATGGACAACGACGGGGACAATGTACCCCTGTCCATTACCTGCAAGGGTATGCATACCCTCCCAACCCCTGGGTACCCGTACCCGCTGAAACCCCCCACCCTCGATTACGGGTAAGGGTTTTGACAGGTGCAGGTACAGGTAGCGAAAAAAATACCCGAAGGCTACCCATGACAATCTCTAGTCATTACATAGTCTTATAGACTCCCTGTGCCCCTCTGTGGCCCCTGGTACCTGTGTGCCCCCTGTGTCTCCTCTTCTTCTGGGTCTTGCCCTTACACATTGGCAATATCACTTCCAGCAATGATCTCTGACTTGTTGCCATTGTGAATGAGTCCTTGGCCCATTTCAGACAATGAGTTATGACACTCTGTGTACTTGCCCTTCAGGCTGGTGTAGCATCCCATCAGACCAAGTATGTAATAATGAAAAGTATTACTCACATGCTGACCCTATTCCTTACAGCATCTGTCAGCTTTGGAATATCTGACACAACCCAATCACCATCAACAGCCTCCAGACCTATGAAGAGACATGTTGTGAGGTCCTGGTAATGGTTGATGGTCTTCTTGTCCTCATTAGGAACTGAGAGTGCATCACCTTTGTTGAATCTGAATGCAGCTTTCCATGTCGTGTTGCTCTCGATAAGTGTGAGAAGGCAGCTTGTGATGTGATGGAAGTCAGCCTTTGCCCACCTAGAAATATTCAATTGAGTGTAAGTCCAGCCCTACAGACTTACAACATTACGACCAAGACAGCACAGCCACTGGCAACCACAACAACAACACACCAGTGACATACACACTGGCAAGATACACACCAGCAAGATGCACACCAGTGACTGACATTATGACAAGACACTCACCTATGCCACTGCCATCTCACCCCCCGGTGCCAGCACAGAAACAACTCACTGACACCAGACATACCAATGTCTGCATTACAGTGAATTATGGTCAACACACAGATTGCAACATCCCCTGATGCTGGCACAGCCACCATCAGTGACATGCACTCATTCCCCTGGCACAACACAGCCACCAGCACAGCCACCAGCAACAACAGCAGCAACATGCTGGCAACACATATGTGCCAGCGACAATGCTCCTTGCATTATCACCTCCCTATCCACACCCACCAGTGCTGACATTACACCACTGATGCAGTACCTGCCTATTATGCGACTATGCCTGATGCAGCCTTCCCAAATTACACACTGCACTTGATGTGGCCTTCTTTTATTACACAACCAATCTTCTTATATATATATCACTTATATTTTACTCCATGACCTTCATTCCCACTTCCACACAACAAAGGTATAGCATTATTTTATTTCCTTATTGTGTAGTAGCTAATGAGCCTAACATTCCCACTTCCATGCAATGAAGATAATTTGATCCTGTCATCACCATCCACCTAAGTCCAGTGTAGGTTGCCAAACCAGGCATCCTTCCATTGAGTATGCTTTAAATGGGGAGAAGGCTATAGACTTATGGCATGGACACAGTCCTCTCGCTCTTTACAGCCACAGGACCATCAATAGCAGGTACCGCGTTCTCCTTGTGAGCATTGGCAGCCAGTGATTTTTTTGCTTTTTTCGGTGGTTTGTTGGCCTTATTTAACTTGGCAGCTTTGTTAACCATGATTTGGGCTTGGTAAGGCTGGCTGGAGAAGCAGGTGGTGATGTCTTCTTAGCCTGACCATCATAGAGTATTAGAAGAAGGTGATGGTCGACCGTACAGGAGGGTGAATTTCAAAGTCCGATGCCAAGCTGATCATGCAGCGCCTTCATTACATAAATGACAAAATCAGAATTCTCTCAATTCCAAGTCACTTTGTGGTCTTTCTGCCCTCATTGTTACAAGAAAAGCATATATACATATTAGTCCACATGATTCAAGTCGTACTCGGACTTGCTCGCGCATGGTGTATCAACTCAGAACACTGGGCTGTTTCAAAACATTTTGTAGTAACTTCCTAACTAAAGTCTAATACATCATCCAGGACCATAGATACTATTTATCTGCCTAAAGATGAAAATTAGATGAATACCAAATACTAACGTCCGAAACCCTTACCTATAATCTCACGGCGCAGTTTCTTCAACCATGTGTGACGTTAGTTATGGCAACCTAATCACTTTGAAGTTTGGCAGTCCTCACCTTTGTTTCCGCATCCGACCGCAGGCCAATTTTGTGCTGTTTCGCCTGCGATGCATGCACCATTCCAAAGGCTCCCGCCATCAATTCCTGACAACTCGCTACATGGGACCTCGTCGAACGTTCCGGTTAGTGCACCACGCCCTGAAGGGAAGAATGCACCGGCGCCGCCTGTGTCTTCGCATATGTCGAAGCTGCACATCTCGATTAGCATCATCTCACGGATAGACAGTAAAAACGGACTGAAATTGTTGCCCAAATTGATTGTTCGGATTGTTAACTGTCTGTCCGCACCAGACCTAAACACAAGGTGTTGAATTACCTTGGATTAATAGGAGAAGTAAGGTGTCCTTGTACCTCGTTTCCGCTTACTGGACTAAATTGAACGTCGACTTCAATTCTCTTATGATGTTATCCATAAGTATGCACGCACCACAAGTCCGTCACTTTCACGACTGTGGAAAAGAATGGACCGGTGAAAGAAGGAGAATATGGATCTGAGGTGCCCGTAATAGCAAAACAGCGACCGCATGCATCACCCGCGCCTGCGCCAGGTGGCGCACCAAAGGCGAGCTGGTTCATTGCTGCGGTGTACCCGCTAGCAGCCACCCCGCAAGCTGTGGGTTGTAGAAATTCAGTGTATGAAGCTTAACAATGGAGAGAGAATGTACCTGGCGTGCCGCACCCGCTGTATTGGGTGAAGGATGCCAATCCTGATGGGAGTTGAGTGTACCCTCCCGTCGTACGCTGTTCGACTACGATTGCAATCGCAGTCGCAACGGACGAAAGAAGCACTGAGAGGACTACTAGCTGCATTTTGATTTTTGTTCCTGCTAGTGTATATTCAACTTCTCTTATATATTCTTTCGCCATAATTTCGGGAGCCTCCACATGTACCAGTATACGACGGACCAATTTTAGTTAGACCCTTCTGTTCGGTCACATCTGATCTTGAGGGTACTCCATATTGGGTTGTTGCGCGGTCAGTTCGACTGAATACCTTGAATTTTTCCAATCAGTTTGGGAGCCCTGAGAAATGGGGAGCGGTCGTTCGCTGCGCGCATTCTCACACAAGCAGAGGAGGAATAAGCTCGGGTCTCTCTATCGTCAGTTTTCTTGGTGACTCTCAGTTCGTGATCATGTGGTCCCGATAGAATGCGGGTAAATAAACTTGATTATGATTTCCCCTGTCCGTTGTCCTGTAGCAGATCGGTTACTATTGCGACAATTGCAATGACGACTGGTAGACTGCTGCTTACGACGATTGTTGTGCGCGTCCACCTATTTCTCATCCTCTTTCCGAACCTTTTATTCACTCAGGCTGACGACTGCCCCTTTGACGCGTCAGAGAGCACCGCGCCAACTTGACACGTATCCCGAGTGGGCAAGTAATGGCGGTCATACTTCGTCCACGAGGAGATCACATGCAACTGCGTCAGGGACGCTGAAACCAATATATGAATAGCAACGAGTCGGATCCAGGGCGTAGACACACAGGGAAAGCTTCCAATGCCGGACTCGCACTTTGTCATCGGTTGCTCGATCCATCAGAAACATATCAAACATGGAGTGGGAATCTGCGAAATAGTAGGCTTAACTTTGAGGCAAAATGACCGAAGTTGTGGAATCTATGGTCACGGTAGGGACGGAAGCATGCTTGAAGGAAGATATCCGTTGCAAGTGGGAAGAGTTGCATACGAGATAGGCGGGTTTAGTGGATAAATAATTATGTTTGTCGACGTCATCCAAGCTGCCGTATATAGCAAGTATACAGAGTCCGATGAGGAGGCGAGAGTTCCAGTTGGCATATAGCGAGTAGTAAGCCACGAGACATTATGATCTATGTAGAAAGGAAACTAGAAAAGGGGTGAGCGGAACGGGTGGGTGGAATCTGGATCTGGCCCGAAGACTAGCGAGTTTTGATGTCCGTAGACTCGTGGACGAGAGGAGAGAAAAATGAACTGAAATATAAGTTAGCTC
Source organism: Tricholoma sp. MG77 (assembly GCA_003314665.1). NCBI lineage: Eukaryota > Fungi > Basidiomycota > Agaricomycetes > Agaricales > Tricholomataceae > Tricholoma > Tricholoma sp. MG77. Next base: position 5,402 of record QMFE01010370.1, on the reverse strand, counting down.
ATATATGGAGAATCAAAGCCTCGGTGGATAGATCTGAGGCGGTCGGCTGCTCCGTCAGCTGCAAAGCAAGCTATCGTCCGAAACGACGACAAGATGATCGGGCACCAGAATGCTTAAGGACTCTGGAGGCCTGGCCATTCTCCAACTTCACAAGCTGTAATTTGTACCAACGAATCGATGATTGGTATGCTACCGACATCACGGTATGCGTCGCGTCACGCATCCATCAACCCGTACGATGACGGCGTCCCCCTGCCTCTGCCCGCTCCCCATCCACCGCTACCTGTTTCTGAGAATCCCATTCCCAGATGCGCTCTAGTGCCTTGGTTATATTCCAATGTAATCCTTCCCGTGAACCCCGATCTGGACCCAGACTTGCCAATGTAGAGCGGCCCAAGCCCAAGTCTTGACCTGTGCAATTGCTATTCGTCTCCCTGCCCGATTCCTGCTCACGATTCAAACTCTGAGCCCAGCAGCCCCGAACACCCTGACCGTCCCCAGGCACAACCACTCCATCGCTGGTGGACTTGCCCTCCCCCTATCTATGCTGACGCCAAGACTTACCCCCCCACTAAGGAATCGATCAGACAGACTATCGTTCGGCCTTGAGTTCTCGATTGCGTATTTTGGTGATGAGCATTAAGCAGCGAGGAGAAGACGCCTCAAGAGAGGATCAGAGTGGTCTCATCTCTGGTGCTCCAATCTCCTCCATGTCGGAGAGTAAATCGAAGCCCGAGACGTCATGCCTACCCCTCCGGTCCCTGAGTATGTCTTCGTGAAGATGTCGTGTCTGACTCGGGTTCTGAAGTAATCAGAGGAACTTCTCGCGGTGCTGATGCTGGTACGTGTTCTATCGCTTTCATATTCTGGTGAACTCAAGGATGTAACCTTGGCAGTTGTTACGGACGCCGCTGGGGGGCAGTGCTATGTCGGCTCCCGGAGATGTGGCAGGGATGGCTAGTGCTTGGAAGGATGCGAGCGTGATCCAAGGGCGCGCATTGAAAAAGCACTGCTTCGAAGGAACATCGGAGTCAACGGAGAATCCATGAATCCATGTAGGTGCAAAGAAGAAAGAAGATTTTGGAGGAGGCTGGATAGCAAGTATATCAGGAGGTGGCGAGAGAATGTTATGGTCAGAAACTCTTGAAGTATCAGCTTCGAGGATTGTTGAAAAATCTGCCGAATTGGAGTGCCTTGGGAAAGCGACAGCATGTAAAATCCCTAGACGGAGAGGTAATGACGAAACGATCAGAGAAAACAGCCTAGCTTACCTGGGAATACTTGAATCACATCATTACCGTCACGACATTGCCAATTACCCTCGTTCACAGACTGGGGCTCAGAAGCTTCAATGTTCAAGCTTTCAAGTAGATCAAGAGGAGGTTGCACACGAGGTTCCGATAGCTGAATTAGCAGATTCGTCAGTGAATGATGCAGAAGTGTCGTCGCAAACTCAAGGACTTCGAGTAGCCAGGGCTGGCAGCCACCGAGTGTAGTTACACACAGTCATGGTATGTAGCAGAAAGCTATGTTTGGTCATCGTTGTCGACAACGTCGTTCAAGTCAGTATCAACAAAGTGAGTCTAAAGCCATTCTCGTGGCAGCCATACCTAGCACGCTTTCTGAATCTTCTCCGAGTTAGTTCTGGCTATATGCCATGAAATCGCTCCCAAGTAATACATGGTAAGTTATATCTCAGACTGGGGGCCAATTACACAATTCGTCTTTTTCGTGTTATACATAGTAACGTCCGCCGTTACGGTCTTCAAAGCTTCAACCACAACTGCCTCATCTTCTACAGCTATCCTCGCGGACTCAGTGGCATTCGTCCTTGCGTCAAGTTCCAACACTTTCTAAATTTCTGAACATGCCTACTGTCTCTAACGACACACGCCGTTACTCACTCAGAGCACTGGCAGAAAGACAAAGACCCCTCTTCCCGCTCTTCCCAAAAAACTCTATTTCTCCTACAACGCCCTTCCTCAGGAATCTCAGGCCCTAGACACTAGCCTCTTCGTCCTTAATATCTCTCCCTCTCCCTCCCTCTTCTAGGAGGCCAGAACTGAGAGCGGCAGGCTGCGGACCGCAAGTTCGCGGGCGTTGATCTATCAAACCATGCAGACACGCACGCGGTTTGCGGTAGACGCAGAGAACGGATGGAGCTGTTGCCTTGTGTGAATGTCCGGCTCTTAAACCTCCCATGTATCATGCGCGTGCCTCCAAGCTACAATCCGCTTGCCCTTATCCAGGCAAGCCCGCATGTACCACGCACCTTTTCTTTTCTGCCACTCCCGCGTGTGCGGAGCCATCGACATCCCCCCAGCTAGCCACCCTGCGAATTATAAACCAAATCTCGCAGATTCACTCCCGAGCCTCGTGTTTATACGAAACCTCTGAACTCCACGTCAACGTCGATGATGATCTCCGTCATGTTCTTCACCCAATATGCACTTCAGGAGACTACCACATACAAGCCTGGCCGGAACTTGCGCAATGTAGGATTGCCCATGGATGCAAAGACGAAACCATATGTCATCGTTAATGGCCGCCACCTACGCCCTGCCAGGCGCATACAAGTTTTGCCATGAAAACCTCCTCCCGCGAGTAGACAGGATCATCAAAGCACCCAGTCCAGGCGACGTGGCAGCGACCTCACTTTTCTAAAATCCGCTCTGCCTCCATGATGTCAACAAACGGCTTATCCTAATGTTTCACCCGACGGTCGCCATTCAGTTATCCACCGCGATATATATAAATGATAACCATTCCCGTCTGCAATGACACCGACAACTAATATGTACCACGACCTCTTTGAATCTATTGCCACGAACAGAACACCAGCACCCTTAACCTCGACCCTACCACCCATCTCTACGGTCGCACTCTCCGCCTCCGAGTCCTAGCCCAACTCCTGTCTTCGTGCCGCAAGCCCCCCCGGACCCAACGTCCCATTTTTCGCTCCCTACGAACAATAGAACCAGCAACCAGCTAGATATCCCCTCCTCTACGCGCCGCGCCCCCTACTACCGCCTCACCCGTCATTCGCGACGGACCTCCAAGGCATCCTCCCTCTACTACACGCGCCCTTCCTCCACCCCCGCCTTCCGCACCACCCGGAACATAATTCGTCCACCTCCAGCTCCAGCACCGCTCACATTTCAGCGCCACCCAACAGGCTGGTACATTACGACTACGACGAAACGACCCACCCCACCACATGTGTCATGATCCGGGACTTTGTGCGTACTGCGGAGTACGAACGATTGGCTGGCTTGGTCTACCCCCGTGCGAATAAAGTTGCGCGACTGAATCGTGTGCTGGGGTTCAGCAGGTGGGAGGTTGGGGGTGTGTCGGCGATGATGGCAACACTGCATATGACGATGACGAGGGCGGGAGGCGAGTGGGGGACTGGCGCTGGGTGGGTTCCAGTTTTGATTTGGGCTCCGGAGCGGGGCGGTTAGGCTTTCGTGCTGGTGCCAGTGGCGAAGGAGTCGTGGAAGAGGACGAACGGATTACTGTATAACTCCCTCTCTCTCCCGTCCCCCTCGCTCGGGTGTCGCGGTCGACGTCAACATAGAGAGTGGATAGATGCGGTTTGAGGGCAGTCGCACTGTATGGAACCACTGTGATGTGCACAATGTTGAGGGCTGAGGATAAGTTTGAAGCGATCATGAAAGTCGGCGATGGTGGCGACAAAGAGAAATATATGAAAGGGAAGGAATTGCATTGAGGTGTAAGTTTTGTTGTCGATCATGCTTCGGAATGAGCAGTAGGGCTCAATGGCTTCGCCAGCTTTGAACACATGTGGAATGTGGAGTCGAATTAGGGGCTACGCGAAATGACATCATGGGGCAATTCTTGCCCTCCTCCTATTCAAAGTGTCTGGATGTCGACGATACTGGTATTTCAAGGCCATCTTTCCGCTAGGTACTGTTCTCCATGCCATCGAGTGGCGTTTCCTTGTTTTGGGGCCTGCAATTTGAACTTCGCGAGCCCTAGCTGGTGTTGAGGTGAGCCTCTCAAAAGTTGAATCATTTTGAGTGAGTCGGAGAATTAATTAGGGGTATTCGCTACTAGTTATCTCTTAGGAGACCTCATGATGTCGATTGTTATGCACCTTCGAATCAACTCCTGCTTCGAAACTCGAGCGTCATCAACTACTGGTAGTGACCGCACCTCCTTTTCCGAAATGAAGTCAATAACTAGACAACGACCCCTCTACGTCGTATAAATACGAGCACTTGTGCACTCCTCTACTTATTGCATCTCAACCCTCGCCCGAGTCCGAGTCCAAGTTACTCTCACTCACGATGCATTCACTGGCACGAACCACTTCACAAACATGCGTCGTTGCCGACTTTTATGGCAAGTCATACTTCGACGGGACTCTGCTAGTCGAACCCAGCACCCATTCCCAGTCATGGATCACACGTGCTTGTTCTGCCTCTTGTTCTTCCTGCGATGCACTACCTTCAAATTGTTTAGGATTCGATTCAGACCACAGTGATATCGATTGTCCACGTGAGTTACACAAATACGCCGTCAACTTCACGTTCGATTTTCGGATCCAAGTTGACATGAAGTTGTATCTATAGCCAAACTTGATTTCGCAACGCGAGCAGCCAAGATACGAGCAGATTTCGCGGAGGTGGAAGCGAAACAGAGGGCCCGAGAGCAGAGAGAAAGTTTGGAAAGGCCGCGTTGGCTAGTTGAAGGTCGAAAGAGAATGGCGTCGTTTAAAAACATTGTAGCTGATCATGGAGTGTTGCGGCTGTAACTTCAAGTTTGGTGGTTGATCTGGGCTGGGGCAGTTTGCTTCGTTTGTTACTTGGCAGCCGTGTGATACAGCCTGAGTACTGTATTGGTGAATAACTTGAAATGCCCATTTGACTGGTGGTTTCTAGGGATATGAATGAGAAATCTGTCCGCCGTGTTGACTCAGGCTGCCACTGACAATGCCAACTTCACCGGAGTATTGCCGGAATGTTATACGCACGTCCGCAAGTAATTTCGGTAGGGTTATGCTGAAAAAGCAGATCTCTGTCAAGCCTCATGTACTATATATTATATATTATATATCGACTGTTCGGTGAGTGATGGACTCCGAGTCGGCTGAAACAGTGAAACTCCGAGTCGCGGGAATCTTGTAACTTGAACTTTTCGTTGACTTCAATTCCGACACGTTCTTCAACTAAGTTGAACTGTCTGCTACAGCCCAATCCTACTGTCTTCACCACTACACATGCCGAACTAGAGTTACAACCGATCTTCTGCCAGTTCTCCAGATTTGTGATGACACGGGTGTAGTATATCCTTTGACTCCCAGTGGGATATGCGTAGCTGATGCATCAGGAAAATCCAAGTTTGACTTAAACCTCCTTAAAGTTCCTTAAAGTCTCCTT
>QMFE01010338.1:0-11069 GCA_003314665.1 Tricholoma sp. MG77 | reverse complement strand
TGAACAATAACCGAATGTAGTTCGTCCGTTAAAACCCTTCAACGTTTTGATTTTGATGCTAGGTACTGGAAGATGGTAGGCGTCTTCCCCCAGAAAAGTTCATTTAGCGAGTGGCATTAATATCTCCCAGAAACAAGAATTTGAACCGAAAATGAAAATATCATATGAATCCCAAATGAATACAAGCAAAACGTAAAACAGAAAAATAGATTCGAGTCACACACCTTCCTCCTCCTCTCGAGCTCCCCCTCACCTTCAGCCTTTAAACAAATGCCTCTCCTTCCTTACTATATCCCATGAAAATCCCATGAAAATCCCAAACAATCGGATCCGCTTGTCATATCCGGTGGACGACGTTGGAGCTTCACACGCATCCGTTGAAACTTATTTTCTGTCAGCTACGATAGCATGGAACGACTCGGATACTGGACGAAGGTGCCACTGACTCGGATCTGAAACGCACGAAGATCAGGTGTATGAGGGTGGTATAGGGGAGCAAACACACCAGTGTTCTTGATGTTGGAGACTTGAGCATCTGGGGGACACGCCGTTCAAGACCACATTCTCGGACTACAGTCCACGTCCTCAGCATCAACCGCATCTGTGAAGGCTGCTCTCCTCACCGAAGGGATGCTGGAAAGGGATAGATGCAAGCTCGCAGCAGTAGCATCTCTTCAGAAAAGACTGGATGAGAGAGGACCTTGGTCACCGGGAAGTCCCCAAGGTTGGAGATGACAACGACAATGGGATCGAGGGAATCGACCTTGGGTGAAGGGAGATGATACTCAATAACGATTGGGGGTAGAGCTTCGTGCTGAAGAGCGATACATGACGGCGGCTGAACAAGTCGGGGATATGGAATTGCACTGAACGGTATCGATGACCGACCAGCAACGATGGAGGACAAAGCGACAGCCTTCCTCAGGTCTTCTTCGTGACAAGGACAAGGGGTGAAATCGCCAGATACCTAAAATACCAGCTGCGTCGAAATCTGGAAGAACAAGGTTGAGGAGCTCCGCCTTGGAATCATCGAGACCGTAAAATTCGAGCAAAGTGGCCGAAAGATTGAAGGGAGTCGTTTTTTAAATCCATAGCTGCGTCGTCCAACAGATCAGCGAGCGGTTTCTCTTCCTCCGCTTCTCGCTCATCTTCGTCTTCGATCCATACGACATCTTCCTCCTATGTCTCCAATAACCGCACATTTATATCCCCACAAATTCATGTCCACCTCTCCATCCACAAGATCGTCCAACTCGTCCCTTGGAGCCAACTCGGAGTAATACTCATCCAATCATGAGGCAGTGAGTAATATCACAATTCTGCCACCACCACTTCAATTCCATGCCGGGATGAGCAATGGGGGTGATCGGGGAAGAAGCGGTAGGGACTGCGGGACCGTCGAGAACCATGGGACATAGCGGCAATTAGATGGATAGGCGAAGAAGGAAACAATGATAGACATCAGCTTCATCCACGAAATCGATTGCCTCTCGAGCGTTCTCTTGTTCATCGTCTTCCTTGGGGTATAATGTTATTGTTGTAACTTCAGCCGGAGCGACCGTCGAAAAATGGTCATCTTTCGGCCACGAGTCCTCACTCCATATCCACAGTTGTGTCCACGACCATCATCACACACTCCCCGAACCATCTGCAAATCCTCCGAAACATACATCTCTTCAACATACCCATTCTTCTCTTTCTCACCCTCCGATACCTTCAACTTCGACCATCGCCCGCAACTTGGACCCCACATCCGTCTTCCTAAAAAAATGCTTTACGGCTCTGCCAGCGTGGACTGATGCACCTCTCCCACAGATCAACTGGTCCCCAGATACTTCATCGACCTCCATGCTTATCATGTCCAAAAAGTACAAGTCAGACTTGGAGAGGTAGCGTCATGCCGTGATTGACATGGCGGCTGATCTCGAATGCAAAAAAAACAATCCCCGATCCTCTCTTCCTGAACAGCTGGGAAAATGTCGAGTTCTAGAAGGTGAACTCCCTCCTGCTAGCAGAAACCAACGCTGGAGTCGTCAAGCAAGGCTCAACATGAACCTGGGTTGGGGAGATATGGTGGCGATGAAAGCACAACAATATCCTCGAGAATAGGTTCAACCTCGAATTCGCGGCCTCAAGTTTTAGGTGGGACTGGATGGTGGCTAAACTTCCGACATCGATGGCCGGAGTTGGGAGAATGCGGTGTGACCAACCGTAAATAAGTAGATAGAGAAGCAGAATGGGGCAGAGAGAGAAAAGGTGTGGCAAAATCTAAAAGCAAATGTGTATATGAGCAAAAGGGTGGCAGGATGGACTCGGAAGCATGGGTATTACCGATTGTATGACTACATTGTCTTGCAAGTCTGGATAGGCTCTAGATTACCCGTTCGCTGGCAAAGAGCAACATACATGAGCGAGTAAACATTGAGAAGTACATACACATACTGTATGAATCTCTTCCACGTCAACTAGCTTCGTGTCAGCAATATACCCCTCTTCCTGGATATTAGCAATCTGAAAACAACAAAACGGTGAGAAAAAGAACATTGATAATAACAAAATGATATTACCCTATTTTCCTCGCCCGCTAGCATGTGCGGATGTGAACACCAGATGACCAGAGCCCACATCAACTTGAATATGAGGGTATATCCAACCGGAAGGGGGCTCGCGTCCCAGAGTATCCGATAGTAACGTGATTGCCAGTGTACGCTTGCATAGGACCAAGGTGTACCCTAAATTTTTTTTGATTTCAGACATTGAGTAACCGATCTGCGGAACTGTTACCGGCGGAGACGAAGGAATGCCCACTTGGGGAGCGAGAACGCCGACATATTATGTAAACAATGCCAGGAAAAGCAGATACCATAACGGCATTCCCTTGAGGTTAAGCAGCGGTGGTTTGCTTGGAATGGATCTTGGGGTGGAGGCGAGTCTTCGAGGGGCGAGGGAGCATCGTTGACTGCTTCTCCGAGCATCAGCCTCATCGTTTTCACCATTATTCAGATCGTCTATGCCATCCTCGTCGTCTAGTAGCTCTTCATACTCACTACGACCAGCGTGCGAGGAACAGAGGCTGGGTGGGGAGTGTTTAAGTATTGTGGGTAGTGGCCTGTGAACCTCGCCGTGCACTGGCGGTATCAGCGCGCGTAACAAATGGCCCAAACGAGGAGGGTGAGGAATACACAGCTGGCCACCATCGCGTGCAGATGAGAGATAGGGTGGGCGAGGTGGTTGGCGGGGAAGAAAGCACCACGGAACTTGGAAAATATTTCAGAAAGATGGTATGTAAGGAAGCCACACGCTGGAAGAACGATTCACGTTCTTTGCATGGATATACTATTGCCATATGTTATGAGATGATGGTACGATGATGGTACAAACCGAAGAGATTGAGAAGAGATGTGCGAGCTTGGTGCGAGCAATACTGGACGAGGAATGGGTTATGTAATTTGATCATCAGCGATCACTCTGACTCAAGTGCATAGGCCCTGCCAGCCTTGGCCGCTGGCCGCTATACTGCTTGCAACTTGAATATGATGTTATTAACGCTCTCGCAATGACCTTACAGTGACCTCGAGGGTATTGTTACAAACAAAAAGAAAATCGCTTCTCGTACCCGTTTTGGCGGGCTCTGGAGTCTGGTTTGCCAGTGACGACACCATCACTATTGTTGACTTGCATGAGAGGATCAAAGATGCTCTTTCTCCGACTTCCTGGTAAATTATGTGTTGATTATGTTTCGCGATATGTAGTCTAATTCTCCCAGAATGCTTAGGTTGGGGGTATGATTACGCAAGAACTGCTTATTGGCCATAAGATGAAACAGGAAGAGGTAAACCCGTGCACGGCACGCATTGCCTTCAGTTACCTGTTCATCAATGCAGGATCGAAGGAGGAGTGAACTCATTAACAGTCTTCTACGCGCTGAAGCTGCATGGAACTACGGCCAGCGAAACTCTGCCCCTAGGTGTCTCGAGGGCACGCGTAATGCCCTTCAAAGTAGGCACAGATCCATCCCAGCCACGCATTTTCTGGCTCAGCGGCCTTGCAGGGACTGGGAAATCCTCTGTCGCCCACACCGTGGCTGAATACTGTCACCAGGGGTCGACTTCTTGGTGCCAGCTTCTTCTTTTCCCGCGATCAAGCTGATCGTAGTGATCCGCGACTTGTCTTCAGCACCATAGTACACCAACTCTCAGCATTCCACCACTCCTTCAAATTCCTCATCGCCCATGCCCTCGAAGCTAACCTGGATCTAGGTCGTGCCAATACAAGGACCCAATTACAAAAGTTGATTACCGAACCTCTACAGAGAGCCACCGGAGTCTCCTCCCCTGTGGTTGTGGTTATGGATGCACTTGATGAATGTAGTCATGAACGAGACGTCTCAGATCTCCTCAAACTTCTCGCTGCCGCCGTTCCTGTACCGTTCAAGTTTTTTATCACTAGCCGTCCCGAACGACATATCAGAAGCCAATTCGATTCCACGACTATGCAGCACATTTCCTCCTCAGTTGTCCTTCACCAGATCGAATCGTCGATCGTGCAAAGTGATATCGAGCATTTTTTGTGACGCCGTCTGGGAGATATAGCGACTGACAGAGGCTATTCGTCATGGCCATCGCAGGGCGAATTGGAGGTGCTGGCGGATAGAGCGGGCAACCTGTTCAGCTTGGCTTCAACCGCCGTTAAATATATTGAAGAGAACGGAAAACATCAGCTCAAAGTCTTATTACGTGTTAAATCCCTGGCAAGTTCTCCTGACCAAGTCTATTTTCAAGAGCTCGATGCGCTCTACTCTCAAGTACTCCGCAGTGCGCTTCGAGGCAACCCCCAGGCAATCGTTGTGCAGTGGGCTCAGCGACTTCCAGGTCATCGTTGGCGCAATTGTCGTGCTACTTGATCCCCTTTCCAGTCAAAGGCTGGCGATTCTATTGGATGTTGATATCGAGTCCGTCACAGATGCTTTGTGGGGTCTGGAGTCTGTTATCATGACTTCTGAATCCAATGAGCAGGTTATTCGTGTCATACACCCTTCATTTCGCGACTTCCTCACAAACCAGTCACGTTGCCCTGATCCGACGTTATTTGTCAACCCTTCCATTCACCACGGTCGGCTTGCTGTATGCTGCCTAAATCGGATGGTCTCTTGTGTGAGACGAAATATATGCAAAATTGAGGACTCTTCGATGTTGAATTCAGAGATTCCAAATATCCAAGCACGATCGGAAACTGAAGTCCCTTTCGATCTGCAGTATTCATGCTTTTACTGGGCTTCACACTTGTCGCTACCCCCTCCAAATGCATCTTCCCTCAAGATTCTGACATCCTTCTGCTTCAAACACCTTCTACACTGGTTGGAAGTACTGAGCCTATTGGGTCGCCTTGACATCGCTGTTCCGTCATTAGGACATGCCAGAAAGTGGAGTGCTGTATGTCATTTGCTTAGCTGAAACGAATCCCTCCAGTTGCTAATCCATGTTCCTCTCCTTCAGGGTGTGGAAGCTAAGGACAACCTTGTTGAATTGCTTGGTAATGCAGAATGATTTGTTCTCAATTTTTTTGAACCTATTACCGTTAGCGCTCAGCAAATTTATTACTCTGCTCCCCCGTTCACACCCACCGCGACGGTTGGCGAAGAGTTATGCAACGGACATTCAGCCAGCTGTGAAGGTATTGGCTGGAGTGCCGAAAGCCTGGGATCCGTGCTTGCGAGTGTTGGAAGGTCACTCGAACTCTGTCACCGGTGTTACTTTCTCGCCAGATGGGAGTCGTATCGCCTCGACTTTGGGATGCAACAACGGGAAATTTTGTTGTGTCTCTCTGCGGCCACACTAATATCGTCAATGCTGTTGCAATATCTTCCGATGGCAGCCGGATTGTTTCAGCATCGGACGACACGACCTTGCTGTTCTGGGATGCAATCACGGGTACTTCTATCGCATCTGCCAGGCGCTCCAGCAGTGTTACCGTTGTCGCACTCCATCTGGATGGGTATCACGCAGTTTCTGGGTCCGAAGGTGGTACTCTGCAACTCTGGAACGCTATCACTGGTATTTTGATTGCAACGCTCAAAGGCCATTCTGGCAGAGTCACTACCACTGTATTTTCGCCAGCGGGTAGCCATATTGTTTCCGGATCCACAGATAGTACTTTGTGGCTCTGGGATGCTTCAACAGGAAACTCTATAACATTCCTTGAGTTTGAGGGTCACTCGTACCGTGTTAATGCTGTCGCATTCTCACTGGATGGGTGCCGTATTGTTTCTGGATCCGATGATAGTACCCTACGGCTCTGGGATGCTGTGGCTGGGTGCACTATTGCGTCTCTTGAGGGCCATTCTTACCGTGTCACCACAGCCGCATTCTCTCCCAAAGGGAGCCACATTGTGTCTGGATCTGTTGACGGCAGTTTGCGACTTTTGGAGGGGACAACGGGTGCTTTCATCGCGTCTATCCAAGGCCACACTCATATTATCACATCCACTGCATTTTTCCCAGATGGCAACCGCGTTGTTTCCGGATCCTATGACAGCTCTGTGCGACTTTGGGATGTGACGACGGGGTCACTTATCGCGTCTCTTATGGGTCACTCCAGCATTGTCACCGCAGTCATGTATTCACCGGACGGCAGCCGGGTTGTTTCAGGGTCCATAGATAACACATTGCGACTGTGGGATGTGGCTGCAGGCGTTTCTACCACATCGTATGATGGTCACTCTAATCATCTAATGATGACTCTCGCATTCTCGCCAACTGGACGACGCATTTTTTCTGGATCTGTTGACCTTACTTTACTACTCTGGGATTCAACAACAAGGACTTCTATTGCATCTCTCAATGGCCATTCAAGGTTGTCGCATTCACCCGTGATGGGCGTCATAAAGTTGTTTCCGGCTCCGATGATTGTACTGTGAAACTCTGGGATGCAACTACTGGTGCTCTTATCACTTCTTTTGAAGGTCACCCAGACCGTGTCAAGGCTATTATTGCAGTTTCTCCAGATGGGAGCCGTGCTGTTTCTGGATCTGCGGACAAAACCTTGCAGCTCTGGGATATCACCAACAAATCTCGTATCGCATCTCTCATCGGCCACTCTGACTATATCATGGCGGCGTCATTTTCACCCGGTGGAGATCGCATTCTGTCCGGGTCTTATGATTGTACTTTGCGACTGTGGGACGCGTTAACAGGGACTTCCCTTGTATCTCTCCTTGGCCACTCCAAAGTTATCACTATCGCAACGTTCTCCCCCAGGAGTGACCAAGTTGCCTCTGCATCCGATGACACCACAGTACGAACCTGGGACACGACGATAGGGACTATTATGATGGCGCTCCGTGGCCATTCTTACCGCACTACCCTTGTCGCGTTTTCCCCGGATTAGAAATATCTTGTTTCGGGGTCGGATGATTGCACTCTGCGTCTTTGGGATATGAAAACAGGCGATTCCATTTCATCACTAACTTTCAGCCCACCACTCCTTTCAGACATCGAATTCTCCTCTGATGAGGATTTCGTGATCATTAGTGGTCAATCACATTTAAGATTATGGGCCTTGCCCCCGACTACCGCAACATCCGCCATACCTCTCGCTTCTACTCGGAGGTCTTCTAAAAGCACGCAGGTGGTCAGACAAACCTTGCGCGATCATTGGCATATGGCAAAGATACGAAGTGGCCGCAGAAGAAGTCCCTTTGGACAGTAGGGGATTGTTGCAGCTCTCGCATAGACCAACGTGCATCATTGGTGGCGATCGAGGTAGAATAACTATTTTTGATTGCTCATCTTTCTGGAAGGTAGCCTGATTTGATAAGTTCACTTGTACAAACATAGTAAGCCACTTGAATACATGTACAGTAACCAAGAATCGATAAGGACCGGCGCAAGTAATAATGACCGCCCAGAAGCTCAAGACCCTTTATGTTAGCGGCTGTTTTATAATCATTCAGAGAATGGGGATGTAGATCCACTTGTCATTGTTCTTGTTGCGCTTTCGGTTAATAGTGGCTTTTGGAACATATTAGCAGGCTTTGTGGTCTGAGCACGGCAACACACCTGAGTCATTAAAGAATCGTTTACAAGCTGCCAGTAGAGATCGGTCTTCCTGACGTGACGTAGTGTGCTGTTAGGCACATCAATAAGTTTGCAATTGCAGAACAGCCGTGCAGAATGGGGAGATCATGCTAGAACTGGGTACCAGTAATTGGTTCGACGTCAACGAGGAGAGGACCATCAGGAGTGCCGATAAGACCACTGCCCTATAAAGCATGGATCAAGGGTCAGCAAAAGGAGAACCTACGGCAATGATCGGGGATGGCACCGATGCACAGAGGCGTGGGTGGACAATTTCAAGCGTTGCCCCCTGAGAAGAGTTTTTCAATATCCACTATGAGAAGCTTAAGATTTCCCAAGCAGGCAGGCGAACACCAGAGGACGAAACTTCAAGCTGATGTAACTTCCCATGAGGGTATATGCCCAGAGTATAGCCAACAATAGTGCGTCGGTCGGGGTTGACGTCGATGTATAGTGAGAGTCCAATATTCTTGATAACATAAAGGCCGTCGGGATGTGAGTATACTATTCCCTATCCAGCCAAAAAAAAGAGCATGCATCAACAAAAGATGCCACAGAATACTATAAGTATAGGTGAACCATCTGAGTCCGAGTGAGTCGTGTTTGGAGAGCTCATTCAAGTGTTGGCCAGATTTTGTGTTCGTGGTTCGTGGTTCACATGTTCAAACTTCATAGCCAGCTGAGCGCTGTCAGCAGTGAACGCTTGAGCCTTGATTGAATTACTATGTACTAGTACTAGTTACAGAAATTCAAACGTCGATCCAGGCCATCCCCGGACCGGGATGATGAACTGACATCCGACTCCGAGTTCGCGATGAGTATCATCATCTGCTGGTGGTATTTTGACGCTACATTCAAGACCAGTGGGTGAGCTAACATCAACATTGGAACTGTTGCTTGCATGGGAATCACAACACAGAGTACACTTTCATCAACGTTTCCTCCTTCTGGATAGGTTGGGCAACGAGTAGTGATTCTATGGCCCGGGGTGTTGTCGCAAGATTGTTGCAACTTGCAACAATCTCAGAGAACTCCATTATCAAGGACACCCCGGGTTGAAGATGAGCGAGTGATGGTACTGTACCATCCGATTACGGTAAAGCATCCAATGTATGTTTCATTGCATCAAAACTGAACAGGCCGTTGCCAAAGTTGTATTCAATGCTCTTTGCGGGGAATGGAGAATTATCCGAGTTCGGGAGCTTCGTGGGTGGCATACCGAAGGACGTAGTGGCCGGGGAGAATGGGCACTCGAGTCTTGATATCAGATCATGTAAAGTTCGCTTCTGTGAATAAATAATTTGAATAGTAAACAAATGCTACTATACATCAGTGAACAGCGTGACGCAAGAACCAGAAGGTCGGAGGTCGGCGATCGGCAGGTACTCTGAAGTCATACGACTGACTACAGAGAAAGACCAGATGAATCAACTGAAAATGCCCTTATGATCGGGATTTCCAGGGGTGAGTCGTTTTCTCTCAATGATCAATAGTGAAATGAGGATGTCGTCAAGACGCTCGTGTCCATGTGGCATAATCTCCAACTTTGATACTTGGGCTGGTTCTGACCGTTGACGGAGGCCGTCCGAACGATAAAATTTCGCCAAAGGCGGTTTACTGGGCATACCGGCACTACACTAGTGTAGCATTCGTCTCGTCAATCATTAGGGCATAACAAACAACTTGAACACGGGCACACTGACAATAGCTGGATGGGACCGAGTGTCCCATCTTATAGCGTGCGTCGGCGAGCTTTCCAGCCAACTCCACAAGCACTGGGAATTCAATGTAAGCCACACTTTGAAAGACTCGGGCAGCATTTGCAACTCACGCCCTCTCGACTGCCAAACTTTCTGATCACCGAATTCATCAAGAATTCCCTGTTTCCAAAGTAAACTGTTGCAGGTTTAGACGAGATCCCCATTCTAATTCACAATGATTCAATGCACGACGAGAGAAAGAACTGGCTTAACAATATACTCACTCAAACTCTCCGACATAGTCGCCATACTCGGTCCCTCCACGACGAATGCAAGTGATCGCAGAGAGCGGGTTGAAACAATTGAGGCTGACCGATATGTAGTATAGAGGTCGTGTATCTGGTGCGTTGGGAGGTGGTATAAGAAGCAAAGCATTCCATGATATAGGAGAGAAAGAATAGGTGATGGGTTCGGTTGGTCTACTGGCGGTGGCATACCTAGGAAATGAGCCAAGTTAAAAAAACCGCTGCATTATATGTAGGTAAGTACGCGCACGTAGGTGGATTTTCTACGGGTTGCACAGGCATTTGTGAGATCGTAGGGTTCCTGGAATTTGAATAACCTCCCTCGTTCTCGCTTGTTGACACATTAAGCAAGGAAGGCGTCCATGTCAAAGTGATCGGTTCTGAGAATGAAACTACTTGTTCAAATCTGACATTCGGAACACGTATCTGAATGTCAGACGATGGGATAACTAGTAGAGGCGTCGAATAGTGCTTACGGAGGTGGGTCTTCCGAGTCCATACCACTGATGAGGGGCGCCAGATGGTGCAGCTTTTCTTATACCTGGCATCTTGGCTTGGGAATTTCCCTCGACTGGACAGGTATAGCCTCATTGTTAGGTAGGTAGGTTGAACACCTCGGACCGGACACTCGTGACTGCCCTGTAATGGCACATGATAGGGTGACACGACGCGTGTAGTAAAATTTGTATTGAATTGAGCGTGCCGACAGATTATATTGTAGAGCATGCGCAACGAAATTCGTATTTGCTCATCGTACATTACGATAGAACATTGAACGTTGAATACGTTGTTTTGACTCTTCGACTCAATGAAAGTTTACAACATCTGAAAAGGTCACGTGTGCGGTTCATTGGAATCACGAGGGACACTGGAACTGAAGTTACGTTTCTTCTCCTTGTAAACTCATATACCCTTCCTTGTTGGACCTAGTGTCGACGCAGAAAGTGCTGCCGTAACATAATCTATTGAGGAATGCCTCCGCAGCCAGG
>QMFE01010336.1:0-14303 GCA_003314665.1 Tricholoma sp. MG77 | reverse complement strand
AACACTATTGCTGAGTGCTTACAGGGCGGGTATCCCCCTTCTGGGGTCTCCCAGTGTCCCTCTCCACGCTCCTGACCTTATCAACAGGCTCACATCCCGCTTGAACGGGAAGGAGGGGGGTTGGGCGGCCGTCTGTGGGGTGGCTTGTGTCGCGTCGACACCTGTCGTAGGTGTAGTTTAGTTCCTAAATAAAGTAGAAAAACAATGAATTAGTTCAGAAAAAACAACAAATGAAAGAGAAAAAAAACTTATCTGGGGCCCAAATGACGATAAACATCGTTTGGGCCCACATTCCGTCCAGCCGGCTCATTTGCAGGTGGTGGTGATGGTGGAATGGTGGTGGTGGCAGTAGAGCGGAGAGGAGGGAGGGAGGCGGCGTGGTGCCCGTGCAAGCAAGGCGCGTCGTGGTGAGCATACAAACATGTGTAAACATATAAACGATCAATGATCAACGATGTCGTGGATGCGTGTTTGTGTGCACCACAAGGCCAAATGGTCTGTGCACGATGGAGGGGATATATAAACCCCCATTTTCAATGTTCTTGGCAGGGCAATCCCCACATTCAATTAAGTGTATTTAAAATTTAAGTAGTATTATTTAATGGTTTAATACTAGTAGTACTGCTAGTGGGCCCTCTTAGTGGCGGGTTGGCGACAGGTTGCAGGTACCAATGTGCTGACCTGTACCCATACCCGCAGGACCCGTACCCGCGAACCCGCATGGGTCGCTAAACCCGTGCAGATCCCTACTGCCCGCAGTCTCAAATCTAGGCTGCTCACCAGGCCCCCCTCCTGTGGATGTGCTTGAAATGTCTCTTTGCCTGGAGATTCTGCAGCTCCTGTGATCTCCCTCTAACCACCCCAGTGTGGAAGGGAAAGTAGACTCACCCGTCAACTTTCCTATTCCAAGGTTCCTCTTTTGTCAACCATTTCATCGGCCTCATTTTATACTTTTGTTTGCTCTCCCATATTCCTTGTTTAAATTCTCGTCAAGTTTATATTTACTTACTTCGATATTTGCCTACACAGATTACGCAGAAAATACAAAACTTACAATAAATGGCCTTCAAGATACTTCAACTTGCACAAGACAGTCCTGCACAAACTCTCACATTACATAACCTCTTTCTCTCAGCAATAATGATCTCGCCTCGAAGGATTCGTGCTGGGCTAGGGTTTTATTTTCACTTCTTTATTATTATTCTTATTATTCCGTTCTTTTCTTTAAGATTGATATTTCACATGTGACTTTTTCTCTATGGCTAGCCGACATCTGACTCAAGAGGTGGACGTTGCAGACAGTAGGGTTGAGCATTCATGTTCGTGGGTGCTCTGCACTTGTCACAGGTCCGAGTCGCATTCCGTAAATAGAGCACCTCGGAGTGTGGACCGCTTCCCAAGTCATTCCCACATACCGACGCTTGGCAATGACAACTCAACAACACCAGGCCAACTTTCTTTTGAAATTGACGTTGTTAATTTGCGCTATTCTTATTTATAGTTCCAAACTTGTTCATTTTCTTTCTCGTTTTAGTTTAATTTCTCTCTTCTCCATTTTGATTGGCACAAGAGTACATGTGCAATCACATGTTAGTAGTTTCCCCAATGCTTTTCTGTATATAAGGTGTCCTCCCACCTGTTGAATGGAGCATCCATCTTTTTCCCTCTTTTCTCACACTCCATAAGGACTCCCCACAACAACAAGCATCTCCTCAAGACTCGCCACACCAATGAGTGTGATTTCTACAATAAGCTCTTAGTTTCTATGGTCATAGGGCAATACACCCCGTTTCTTTTGTTACCTTTACTTGGATCAACAAATCTGTTAAGTTACTTTTATGCCAACACGTGTATTCTCATATTGAGCTCCATCAGGCTCGAAACTTTCTTTCATTGACTGTTTCTCACTCTTTTCCCACATACCCTGATCCTTATCAGATCCGATCACGTCAATTCTCGATGACAGTTTTCTCAGTTTTCGTTACATATGAAAACTCCCTCTTTCATTTATATTTGATACCTACGACAACTTTCACACGTTCCCAACATGTTTTCCCCATTTGTGCTTACCCCGTTTGCCATGACAGGACGACCTGGTTCCCCAAACCCCAACTGATTTCCAATCCCTTCCACACCAAATGCACAGGTTCAAGTGTCACTTCACAATGGATTTTGCACCTTTGTAGTTAATGGTCCTGCTCGTTCGCTGTACAGGCTAGTCACCAGTCTTTGGAAAGTCCATGCCCTGACTGGATTGGATTAAAGCAATACTGTTCTCTCAATGCAAGCCCATCTTCTCCGTTTGGTTCTTGGTTGTTAGGGTTCCATATCACAGTGGATACCTGAGTGGCATGGAATGCAGAGGACTTGAAAATCCTGGTGTTCCATACAGACTTGATGGTATGTGATGCATCTATGCTTTGCTGTACATGAGGGTTGATTTCTATTGCTCAGGATCTGATCTTCATAATATGAAGACCTGTCACCAGCTCCTTATGTGACCAAATCTTTGTTAAGCCTATCCATTGGACAAAGGTGACTGGGTTCCCTACACATGCATTTGATTTTGGTCCAGGTGGAATGAGTGGCATTTGTCCACTAACAGGGGGGAACCTTGATGGTCGGGGTGTTCGTGTGATCATGGTCGGAGAGGGCGGCAAGGGTGACACTGAGTTGTTTGACTGTGCTAGTGTCAAATATGATGATTGGTGGAGCAAGACTCGGAAGTGGTCACCAGGTCTTGTTTGCACTAGGTAAGAAACATCCTTTTAACTGCACTCTCATCACGCTAATTGTTCCTGTCAGTGATGGTACCACCTGCTTGGACCATTCTCTTGTCTTTGGGCAAACTGCCTATCATGGTTGCTGGCATGACACCTTCTACCATCTAAGCTGGTTTTGTTAGTGCAGTTGGCTGGTGGCAGTCACTATAACTTGAATGCTACCGCTCTTCGCACCAAAGTTATCAAAATCCAGAAGAACATTCCTGCTGGTGTTGGTACCACCCTTGACCCTGTATATCAACCCTCATCAGTTCAGTTTCCAATTCCCCCCATAGCAAGAAATGTGTAAGGAGGGGATTCCCATCGAAGGTTTCTGCATGCCTGCTTGGTATTCTTACTATGGAGAAAGCTGTCGTGATCATTGATGGATTGAAGGCAGTGGGTATCAGACATGTAGCATTCAAGCCTGGCTCTATTGATGTATCTGACAAGTTGTCAATATTTGTTACGAACCAAAATACATGACATGAGGACGAGCGGGTCAAAGTGCGAGCACCATGCGTGTGAGCGCAGCGGTGGTGCACGACAGTCTATGGTTGGCAGTCAGACTCAGCTTCAGCTACACGAGTTGGTGAGCTGCACCTCCCTGCACTACTAGCGTGTCCATTATTTCAGGTAAGGAGTTTGTCGCGTGGACTAAGAGAACTGTGAGCAAGAGCATGGAATTGTTGTTGATTATTAGACTGAGGTTCTACACGTGCATAACAAAGTACTTATACATCTAACTAATGGAAGCGGCATGTTCCTAAGCTACGAGACCATGTAGTGCCTAAGTCTAAGAATATGGGATAGGGGTAATGTTTCATACAATTGGAAATGATAATACTAAGTATAGTTCAGCAAACAGAAAGACGGGACACCAACGGGAATTGCACATACAAGTCAGAGACTCTGGTGACAGGGCACCTGCTAAGGTAGACAAAACACATACTCAACCAATGTCAGGTGATGTGACATGACTGTGACTGGCAGGATAGCAGAACGTGATCTGATTGAAGCATCTGGGACGCGATAACGATCGGATACACTGGTCTCGATATGAAGTAGCAATTATATAGCTTCTATGTAATATACACTATGTACTGTGGATTATAAGACCATGACTATGTTCTAAGGACCGAATTATAAGGAGTTTACTAATTAGTTCATCTTTGCTTTTGTAAGATCATTCATGAGAGTGTCAGGAAGCACTCGATGACCTATGTATTTTTTTGCTGCCCATGCAGCTTGTTTCCCATCTAATCCATGGTAATATGCATCCATAAACCAATGCGCTCTCGTTGCATATCTGGGAGCGGTGTCAATTTCCACGACGATGTCCATCAGATCAAACGAGATCTCACCTCCGCATTGTCTCCATCAACACAGATTCCAGTGTGGATACAAGGTTGCTTCTAAATCCGCTTCCTTTGATGAGGGAGGATACTGACAATACACTCTTTTTGCGTGTCCCCAGCACTGCTCGATGAAATTCAGCTCGCAGTGAAATTTCAGCAGGAACAGTAAGTCAAATCCTTGTGCTTTGCATTGGTTCTCCAGAACAGACTCTTGGTTGATAAAATCAGGCTGGTTGTAGAGAATGCGGCACTGGCAACATTGCATTGCACCCTCCCCACATTTGAAGCTTTTGCATTCAGCCCGCAGCTTGGATTCCTCGTGAAGACCGCGTTCCTCCAAGATTTTGGTCATGCCTTTGAAGGTTCCTGCTGCATCATAAAATGATTGAGGGCTGCCATCGGGAAATTGCCCTGGTCCCATCTGGATTACCTTTTTTTGTGGCTTTCCATCTGCCTTGTACTGGATTTTCCCAGCTTCGTCGAGAACTGTAACTTCGACACCAAAAGTTTTTGAGGGCAACTTGGTCATCTTGCGAGCAGAAAGCATGTTTTCAGCCCTTTTCAGGTGGGTCGTCGCATTATCAAAGACAAATATGTGTTGCTCATTTGGGTAGTGTTTCGAGAGGATGTCCATTGCGGCCTCAGTCTGGTGCACGATGTCCTCATTGGTGAAGTACCCATCTCTATTTTTTCCTGCTTTGAACAGGACCCTGGCTGATTCTTTCCCATCTGGTGAGTGCAGCCACCCATATTTGGCAGAGACAAAGTCAGCAACCATCAGGGAAGCACCTTCACCCTTCACTCGTGAGACTGCTTTCTCCGACTCATGGACCCATCACTTTTTCCACCAGTCATGTGCATAGAATGTGGATTCGTCATGAAACCAAACGATGATCCTTTGATTGTGCGGCTGTGGTCCGTTGTCAGGCTCCTCAATACCCTCCTTTGTCCATGTGTGCATGCGGCTCTCAAGTTCCTTCCATTTCGGCAGGAACACATTCTGACGATAGTCTGTCACATCCTTCCACTCGTGTCTGTTATGAACCAAGAACGTGCAGGAAGGATGAGGTTGTAGGAAGGATCAGATACAGCTCAGCAGTACTGGGAAACAGCACGGGAACGTGCACTGAGGACTTAGCTGATGTTGGGCAGACGCGGAGCTATGCTAAACACACGGTTTTGGCTTCAACCACTTTCCCAATAGGGTTGCGCCTCTTGTTCGGTATCTGGGTGGACCGTAACTTTGGAGCGAGGACTGTGGTGGTCGTGTGCACACACGTGGGAGCGGCACATGAGTAGAGTGGACGAGCGTAGACGAGCACGACGTGAGTACGTGGGTTGCGGCAAGAGATGAACTTAACGAGAACAGGAATAAAGTGTTTGATGTCGGTTTTCGATTTTCGATTAACAAGTGAGTTACAAGGAACTAAGCTATGTAGGAAGAGCAGCACTCCATGCGCTGAGTGGTGTAGCTTGGATAACCACACTTAAATAAAGAATCGCAACGAGCGAATAGGAAGGCAGATAATAAAAGTGTGAGTGTGATAACACTGAATAAGTAAGAGGACACATGCAGAAACGTATTGGGATGCACAGATCGTTCAGCGAGGGGTAATACCACATGGGCTTGCGATGGCATGGGAACAAGGTAGTATTGATGACCGAGCGCGAATGTGCGAGAGCGAGCGGCACAAGCACGATATGCAAGAGTGAGAGTGTGCACGGTTGATGACGGGCAAGTGTTCGCTCCATGCGCGGACATACGCGTGCGGGTTGCGCTCGAGTGCGCATGGATGTGCAAAGGCATAGCACCTACGGAACGATGTTAACATGATTATCTGGAGTCGGGTAGGGGTTATGGAGCGTGGTTGCACGGGACATAACAGTGTCCATCAACATACTGACCGGATGGCTCAAGCTTCCATCGATAACCCATTTTTTTTAGCCAGGTTTGCGCTGTTCTCTCCATAATGGTTTTTTTGAGACCGTATCGCTGCTTCACTTCGGGTTGATTGAGGTAATGTACAATATCCATGGCTGATATGTATTTTCCGATTGATTGAAGGTGTAGCAAGATTTCCTGCTTCAAGTCCTCATCATCCAGGTGTGATTTGCACCAGGTGCCATAAACATTGTATGGAAGATCTTCAGGATCGTTAATGAATGCATTTGACCATTCACAAAGCTGGCGTGCAAACCAGGGGCCCTTTTCCGATGCAGCAGCTGTGCCCAGTGATGCAGCCATCCATTTATCATGGTATACTGATGCAGGGTTGGTGTAATTTCATAGGAAGCGCTTCATGCCCTCGAGACAGCTCCTGAATAAAAGATCGAGGCCTGGATCAATGTAGCCCATTCCAGTCTTCCTTCGTGGGTTGAGGATCAAGTCCAGCTGAACATGGGCTTGACGTGCAACATCTACAGTTGGAGCAAGCCATCTTCTGTCCTTCTCGTCATCCTGTGGGTTCCCAATCCCTCCAGTGTCACTGTGTCCTCCATCCCCATCATCTGTCTCGTGATCGCTCTTGTCCGTGGGCTCTGTATTGTCTTGGTCACAGTCATTTATGTTCTCAGTCTCTGTTGTGCGCTCAGGCTCATCTTGTGCGGTCTCGACATTCCTCCAAGAACTCATATCCAATGCTTCGTTATCAGGGCTGGCCTGACTATGAATGCTGCAGACCACTTCCATCTCTATGTCATCGTTGTGCTGACCCAGTTCATGTGTAGCAGGCTTATTGGGTGCTGGCTGACTGTCCAAACCAAGTGTGGTTGTACTTGCATTATCCTGAGCCTCAGCTTCATTCTCTAGAGCCTTCCCAAACAATGAGCCTGTGATACTACTTATTATTGAAACTGCTCTTCCTTTTGGTGAACTCTGTTCCTGGGGTTTACCTGTCAACACGTCAGACAGTAGTTTGTTATTGAAATCATTCCGCACATATGTTTTCTTTGGCTTTGTCATGGTCACAGGATTTCTTTGCCTTTTTCTTGCCAGCCCAACTTCCTAAGTTGAGAATATGAGTGCGCTTGTGCTTGGTCTGGCCAGCCATTAATTCATTTTCGACGCGACACGACATGTTTACTACCCATATCACATGCCTTTAATAATATTATACCAGAAGAGCGAAGATTGCAAGATGCCAATTCCTCACAACACATTATCAAAAATCAGTCCGTGCCAATAATTCTAAATTCCTAAAACAAAACTTTTGGCGGAAACACATTTCTACATAGATATCTAGTTCCTGGGGCATCTTGATTTTCATGGTTTTTGTCACACTTTATCACGATTCATGATGTGACAGTAGATGGCGATGTGTTTCGTCTACCTTAGCGGCCGAGGACACCTACTTCCCCACAATCTCACAGCAACCTGGTCAGAAGCCTGTACCATTCATTTCTTGCTTGATGCTCAATTCAAAGTGTGGTTCAAGAAGGTCGGTGAAATATTTTGTTCAGTCTTGTTTTGTTAACGACAATTCCCTGATCTTAAGGATTCCCTCTAGGCAGTGGAAGACATTGAAACTGTGTTTCCTCAGTGAGTGTGTATTCTTCGGGGTCCCGTCACCACCAAGGGTGCTATCATCAAAGATGAGCCTGTTAAGGAGTTATTTGGCAACATCAACAGCAGCCTTGTCCAGTGTTTGTTGGAAAACAAATATGGCGGAGACGAGTCTGATCCCAACTATTGACTACTTGAGTATGTCACCTTCTAGGACACCAACTGAACTTTCTGGCGTTGAGCAAATCGATGGGAAAGATGAGGTTACCTATAAGATAAGTGGTGTCGTGCCAGAAACATCCTTGTGGCCATAAACTCTTGCTGGTGATAGGCTGAGCTGGTTGCAAGCCTTTGTTACCTCCCCAAATTTCGTCCAAGGTGGCTTGTTCATCAATAATCCTATCTGACGTCTTCTTGCACCTCGCATTAGGCAAAGGGTTGTCATTATGAAATCTGCTGGTGGTGTGCCATCTTCTGTCACCATTTATGGCACTGCTCACTCTTATGGTGCATATAAGTCTGCCTTTAAAGCCTTGAAGATCAAGTACAATGATGTTTTGAAGCTTACCGACATGATGATGTACGAAGACCGTCAAGATGTTTCTGTTCTGCTCTCCTTGCAATTTGCCTTCTAATGGATTTGCCCCAATCCATGAGATCACTATCGGAAGGAACACGCACATTAAAGAGTTTTACTGGAAGTTGTGGTATGGTGACGATGATGTACTGTCTGCTGTTGACATCCATGAGACCTTTGTTGGCCCTGAGGTCACTATAGAAGCAGATGTGGTGGAAAGGCTTTGTGTAGTAGTGGGGAATCAAGGAGAGACAGTGCAAAATGATGTCGTAAAAGCACCCATGGACTTCGCGATTGTGACAGGTGAGATTATGATTCAATTTTGTCTTAATCAAGTTGACTATTTCCCTACTAGGCTATCATGAAATCAATCTTCCTTTCAGTCATTGATGGTGATCTTTTGAAGCTAGTTCACTTGTCACATGGGTTCTGCATGATGGAAGGTGCTTCACTCCTGCAAGCTGGGATGTGTGTTGAGCAGAGGCTAGAATTGTTCCTGTGATTAACATGAACGAGAGGGAGATTGTAAAGGTCAAAGGATATGTTTATTGTGGCAGTCAAGCCATCATTGAAGTTGTCTCATTCAGTCGCTTTTTCGATTGCAAGAACACCTTTGAGACTAAGGAGGAGCCCAGCTATCTCGTCACTCTGGACACCAATGCTGATGTCAAAGGAGTGGTTTGAATGGCAGAACACGTCATCACCACTGCTGGCTGGAATGGGTGTAACATCGATGTGCTCAGGAGGTATAGGTGATTCTGGAGGGTTAATATTACAGAAGTTTTGAGAGGTAAGTACCTTGCGTGTTTCCACATTGTAATATTTGATTGCATCATCATCATCATCATAGCCGATGTAAACATGACGTTTTGATTTTGGTTGCATTTTCCAATCTACCTTTTGTCCTTGTAATAAGACCCAAACAGGTGCTCCAAATTCACGTAAATGAGAAATGTTTGGTTTCATATGTACCATCCTTCATAAGGTGTAGATTTTGCACCTAACCTTCCCACAATACATTACATGTTAGTTGACATGATCCCATCACGTCATGCCCACTAATCAGTGTTAAATCTACTAATATCCCTTACCTGCCGATATGTCCCTTCGATATCATTAACTTAGGTTTATAATTCAACATTCCCAAAGCTGTTGGGCGCAGTCGGTATCTGCGCTCGGTGTGCCCTGCCTCGACACGTCATCAGGTACTAAATGTCTGGCAAACTTTGGTCGTTGTCAGGTACGAGCGGCTAAAGATAGCCTCTCACATCAGTGCCCGTCACTGCCTCTCCCACCATATGTCCACTTGCTGTCACCACCATTGTTTGGCTCTCCCTTGTTTCCCATGCATCAGTGCCTGTCACTGCCACTCCCATCACATGTCCGCTCGCTGTCACCATTGTTGTTCGGCTCTCCCTCATTTCCCATGCATCAGCACCCATCACTGCCACTCCCGCTACATGTCCGCTCGCTATCACCATCATTGTTCAGCTCTCCCTCTCTTCCCATACATCAGTGCCCATCAGCGCCACTCCCACCATATGTCCGCTTGTCGCCATCATCGTTGTTCAGCTCTCCCTCTCTTCCCATACATCAGTGCCCATCATTGCCACTCCCACTGTATGCCTGTTCACTGTCACCATTGTTGCTCAGCTCTCTCTTGCTTCGCACACCGCTCCCACCATATATCCACTTGCTGTCATCATGATCATCCACTCTCCCTCCCTTCTCGTGTATTAGCACCCATCACTGTTGCTCCCACCAATATGTCCGCTCATGATCACCACCATTGTTCAGCTGTCATTAGGCCTCTACACCGCTGTCAGCATTGCTCAGTTGATCCATTTCCTTTTATATTTATGCACAGCATTCATTATCAACATCACCATCATCATCTTGCTGGTACTGTCTTGTTTCTCATCGTCAAACACTAGAAGAGGTCTTGATGCATTCCATTTAGCCATGCCCTTGACTGGTCTATCAAGTGGCGTTAAAATACAGTACGGTTCTCAGCGCCAAAATGCCCAACATAGTGTTGTCGTTAGGCTCAACAGGACTGCAGCCCAACTTTCTAAGGAACGGAAAAATTGGTATGATCAGCTCGCAGGTATGGGTGACTCTTCCCATGCCGCAACAATACCTATAACTTAGTTTGTAGCGCTCAGCTTTGCGAACCGGGACGAGCTTGTAAACAACGATATGGATGTTGACTGCACTGACAGTGAACAACAATGCAATGAATGGGAAGATATTGAAGGAGAAGATGCTGGATTGTACGTGCCACCTCTGGGAGAGGAAGGGATGCTTCACAGTCATGCCGGAGGAGAGGTCGTTTTCCAGCAAATCATCGATTCTATTCATTCCCGGTATGTCTTGTTTTATTTTACTTTCAATTTTCTCTAATATATCTACAGAAAACGAGGTGACCCACATACACAGACAGATTGAAGACAACAACGCATCAATGCATGGCATCAGCAACTGCCTTTATTGGTAGACACATACCTTGCCTGGAACTGTACTACATCTGGCATGCAAATGCTGCCTGTTGGTCTGAGCCAATATGATTCTCATACATCCCCACCACTCCCTAATTCAAGCTGGAAGATAAAGGTCCTTGATTTTTATCGTGAGCATGCACAGTGATCATTAGACTCTACCAGCTTACTTCTATCCTGACAGAATATACAACACGTGAATTTTCACATGCTCCTGACGCGAAGTCTACTAACAAAACACTTGCCCATCACGGATTCATCAGTGCGACTCCTGACAAACCTGTTATCACATTCTCTTTCAAACTCTTTGAAATATATCATCAACTACATTGCGTCTGTCCACAGCTGAGTCTTGATGCCCTTTCAGCAGGTTTGTCACACTTGTACCACATGAATACACTTTTGTTTGCTATCCCGCATAACTTGTTGATTCTCTGATGTAAGGTTATGAAGAATTCACATCTTGCCAAGCAGCTGAGTAGTGCATATGATTGCTATCTTGAGATCATTCATGCAGTGGACGCATGAGTACAGCAGGCACTGGGAAGAGACCAAAATTGGAAATCACGCCACATATGCCCCCCATGCATGTACAAGCTTGCAGATGAACCCCCAATGAAGTACTTCATGCTTGCAACAATGGATGGAAATAATTCGCTCAAGCTCGTGGACAGCACATTTCGGTCAGGGTTGTCTCATCTCGATGATCAGATGTCAACATTGTCTTGATGGATCACCCCTGAGGATGTTGATCGGTTCAAGGATGAAGTTGCTACCTCGCATCAGAAGGTGAAGTTTCTCCATATGTTCATTACATTCAATCTTTACAGTCTTTCCCATAGCTGTCAGCTCATAACCCTTCATCTACCCATCAATTATCAATGCCTGCAAACCTTCCAGGGTCATCAACCACACCTGAAGCAGCTCCACTCCAGTTGACCTTTGATCTGAATACTGACAATGACGATATTGCTTGGCTGAACATCGTGGAGCATGATGAAGTGCGGAAGATCACCAATATCTGTGTTGAACACTGGCGTAGTGCTGGACCAGAAGCAAGGAAGAAAATGTTTACTTTGTTCACCATTGCTGGCATTTTTATTGCAGTCTGTCGCCATGGTCACCTTTTGGTTATCTGTGATATGATGTGCAGTGGGGAATTGTTAACTTTCAAGTGCTTCCAGTTTTTTCACTCTGGAGTTAGCTAACATTCTATATCACTGAATAAGATGAAATACCCTCTGGCTGTTGTCAACCGGCTATTTGATCAGTACGGCACTGACATCAGACTTGGTTACGATATCTTCTGTGCTTTCATCAAGACCCTGCTGAGAAGTTCTCTGGGTGTGAAACAGTTGCCTTGCGTCTGCGGGGAGTCATCCCTGCATTTCATGGCCACACCCATAACCAAGCCTGTCAGGTCCAATGGCATCCAATGTATGTGGAAGGTGTCAGGCTTGAAGACTTCGAGGAATGTGAACATACTGAAAGCCTGTGTCATTCAGGCTCACTGAGACAGTCACACAACATTGACAAGACCACCATATATTCCGAGTCCAGAGCTTGGGGGACTACATGAGGGCAGTGGTTACAGAGTCTGGCTATACTATAATAAGTAAGGTTTGATATGTAACTGGTGCTGGTCAGTTTCTATATAAGGAAGTTTGCCTTATGTCATCATAAGGCTGAATGCAGACATGAACATAAGGGGCATCTGACTGGGCACCATGAGGGAACAGGAACAGGGGCACCTGGGTGAGGTACTTGGAGGGGGGGGGGTGCATGAGAAGCATGCAGGACCAAGACTAAGGGAAAGGAAGGCATGTAGTAAGTATGGGAGCACCAGACTTACACATACATTCTATAAATCCAATGAACTTGCCTCCATCACTCGTCTCGCAACCCCTTTTCATCGCCAACAACAATTGATGAACACTTTTTCTTTCATGACCTTGACAAGCATGCTGTGTCAGGTTAGCTGTCTTTATTGCCAGATATGTGTGTTATGACAATTTATTAGGCAATTTCATTTTCCAAAATTACCGCCAGGCACTTGAATGAATCCAGACTAGCGGTGAACATCAAAAAATCCTTGCTTCAAAACTTGGCACCACCTCTGAAGATTACAAAGCTTATCTGACAAGCGAGCATAAATGCCTTCAAGACTTACATGCTGAACCACCGGAAGTTGTCGAGAGGGCTGATTATATTGACCATCTGACAAAGTTGTACTGTCTTCAGTATGTATCCCATACCTAGCTTGGGATGTCACTAAATTTTAATTCAGGATGGAGTCCAACAAGGCAAAACTTGAGTTCGAAAGGCTCGACTATAATATTATTCACAATAAGTACACACGGAAGCAAATCACCGACGTCAAGACATGATATCGGACAACATACACAAGATGGCTCGCCCAACATGAAGAGGTTTGCCAGTTTGAAGAGGAGCACAGCATCAAGACACGCTGGACTCCAAGCTCCTCAGAGTACAATAATGCCCTTGTCATTGTTAGCGAATGTATGTATCGGAAGGCCCTCGACACTCTTGAGCGGCTTTTTGTCCAGCGCTTACTTGAGCTAACTAAGCTCAGAATGAATGGAGTTGGTATGAAATTAGATGTTTTTCTTTTGCGTCAAGATTTATGCTTTGGCAGGGTATAAGTTATGTGATAAGATTGGGAAGGCTCTGAAGACTCATGCAGAAGCAATTCGATGGCGCTTGATGCGCACAATTCTGCAGCAGCTCAACTGAATCCACCACGTGAAAGCCTTACTTGGGCGAAGCTGATGGATGCTACAACATTAGCTGACTTTGATCTACTACAGGACTCACGTCAAGATATTCATCGACAGCCATGGACTCAACCTTCTCGTCATGAAGCAATGAACTTATATTTTGGCATCAAACGTGCAAAAGAGGAGATTGTGCGACTAAATGTCAAAATATGCTGCCTTGTCACATTCATGATTGATGACCACCATGATTTCCACTGTGCCATTAGCACTAATATTATCATCGATCCAGCACTTGCTTGTGAACTCTCTTGTCAATGGGAGTATCATCATCAAATTCATTCACAAATTGCTTCTTAGCTTCATCAAATGTCACGACTAAATGGATTTACTGGGACTCTTTTGCCCGGCACTTGCGAAGGATGGGAACTGGTGTACTGAACTTTACACTCCCCCACCATTCCTGGTGGATTCCTGGTTCATTCCTAAAGTCCTGGTGGATTCCTAGTCCATTCCTTCCATTCCTACCCATTCCCAGGAGTCCTGGTATAGTCCTGATTTGTCCTGGTCCATTCCATGTCCATTCCCATGCCATTCCTGATTCATTCCCACACCAGGAATGAGATGATGTTATACATTGTTCTGACCGCTTTTTTTTAGCTGAGTTTGAAAATGTTGTTTGCTTAGTCATCTGACCCTATCATTATGGAACATAGTGATGTTATATACCATTGTGACCGGATTTTTGAGCTGAGTTTGAAAATCTCCCCTGCATAGTCATGTGACCTACTATATATGGAATATAGTGGTGTTATATACCATTCTGACCAGGTTTTTGAGCTGAGTATGAAAATGACATTTGTGTGGTCAT
>QMFE01010281.1:0-12968 GCA_003314665.1 Tricholoma sp. MG77 | reverse complement strand
GTGCTGTAAAGATAACGATTTGCAGAACTCGAATTTCTTGAAGCTCCGGTGCTGAATCATGGTCAGACCCTGGTTTCAATTTGGGTCTCCGGCCCGGGTACAGTGAACACTGATATAACCGAAATGGATTGTCTGCGCATCAAATTTATGTAAGTCATCATTCCGTTCTGTGGACGAGTCAGCTTCAACTCCTTACTAGGCCTTACTCCTTCAACGAGCCAAGTTCATCCTCCTGTTGCTCAGAATTTACTAGTGTTCCCAACATGCAAGTACACTCAGTTGCTCAAAACGGATTTAGTACCGGGACAGATCTTTATAATCGGTGGGCTTTGCATCAAATTTATGAGAAATCCTCTCTGAACCACATACAAGGGTACGCCCATCATACCAGCCTGAAGTGCTTAATTATATTCGTGAAAACATCAGAGGATCACCACCGTTAAATGTGATCGAGTAAGTAGTTTCTTATACATTTCTGTTTATTCAAACAGACTCCTAGAATTGGTGCAGGAACTGGTATATTCACCCGTGCCCTCCTCCATCAGGAGTGGTCGTCCGATATCACAAATATCAAGGCCATTGAACCCAGCCCTGGAATGCGGGATGTTTTTTCGAAGACTGTCTCAAGCGACCGTGTCGTTATCAGTATCAATGAAGGCACATTTGATACCACTGGCATTGAAGACAAGTGGGGTGATCTTATTGTGATCGCTCAGGTAGCTTCACTGTACGTTGGATGACACGACCCGATTATCATAATTTCCCAGGCATTCCACTGGTGTCCTAATTATGATCGTGCTTGCGCGGAATTTGCCAGAATTTTGAAGCCGAATGGCGTTGTAGCTTTTATCTGGAATTTAGAGGATCGGTAAGGCCATTTTGTATTAATTTTTTTCGCTAAAAACATTGCTCACCAAGTGTCGCTATCTGACTCCCTAGGGAAAAGGCGCGCTGGGTTGCTCAACTACGGGATCGTATTGAACGACACGAACAGGAGACTCCACAATTCCGCTTGTTCCTTTGGCGTCAAGCCTTCGATACTGTTTCCTATAAGCAATTTTTTCTTCCTCATGTGGAGAAGGTCTGGCCATATATACTTGGAACGACGCTAGAAAACACAGTTGATCGAGCTTCGACCAAAAGTTACGTAGCCGTATTACCCGAAGATGCAAGGGCAGAAGTACGACAGGATGTAGCTGGTATCGTTGAGAAGGGTGAGGATAAGGTATGGATAGATGAGGAGAAGGGTACGTTCGAGTACCCATACAATAGCTACATTGTCATTGCTCATAAAAGATAGACGAGTTATTTATGATATGTAGTTTAGCTTACATCGAATGGACGTATACACAGATACCTTACCTCGAACTTGATGGGAAATGACGTCACTCCCCTAAAATGCCCCCCCTCTGTCAAGCATCCACCCTCGCATGCAATCCAAGGGGCAACCCCTCAAGAATAATCGCAACGCCCCATGCTCCGGGATCTGGCAGAAGCCCCTCACCACCATTCCAGCTTCCTGCCAGGTTGACATAAGCAGCTCTGCCAAGGACAACTTGCATCTCAGCGCCGGCCTTCGCTCCCTTAACCGCCTAGTCAAGCGTCTTTCCAGAGGGCAAGGCATGGCAGAATGGGACTAACGCATCGAAAATGGTGCGATCGCCTGGTTGGGCAGGCGCATGCTTGCCTAAAGCTGACAGAGCTACCTCCAGCGCTATTTTCCAGTGAAGAGATGTCAGAGAGTCCAGGTCTCGGAGAGCAGCTGAGAGTGCTGTAAAGAAAATTGCAAAGACTGGAATGGAGGTACAATGTGTAAAGCATGAACTGGAACAAGGCAAATTAGTACTTACGAGCACCTATTGTACCCCCCATGCTGTCTTCTAAAATGTCGGCAAGCTTTCCTATAAATTCATGCGGAGTCATTTTTTCCACATCCATGCCACTACCCAAACAGCGGAGGGTTGCTGAATAATAAATATCATTAGGTTCCTCATGCTGCCAGTAGATTGATGTATAAACCTTTTGCACCAGCAGAAAATGTCTCCCCACAATCACCATCTCCCAAAATAATTTCGTCTAACACTGCACCCATCTCCAACTGTGACATACCACCGAGATTATTAACAAAAAGGATGCCTTCGTCTCCCATATTCTCGTTCTCAGACATCATCCAAAACTCGTCTCCATCATCCCGAGAATGTAGGATCAGTTCCAGCATCTCTTGGATGACCGAAGTTGGTCCTTCCAACTCTTTCCTCATCACTCCAGGCTCGTTATGCAAGCCAAGACCGATTTCGCATTCCTTCTCTCCCATCCACATCCCCCCTCCCCTTCCCGAGCCGCTCGTCTGGGAACGTGACAGTGCTCAAGCCCAACCCCTACGCTTGCCAAACTGACCGCTACCGCGTCTCCCATTTTCTTAACACGGGCCAAAGTTTCTTCTCGTTCAGCTAACGCACCAAGAATCTTGAATACTAGAATATTGCCTACAAGACCACGGGCACCGACAAGTCTGGATCTAGGATTAGGATCGGAATGGGGTCGAAGAAGAGAACATCGTCTGCCACTACAACGCTCTCGATGCGAATTGTAGATGACTCTTGTGCCTTTTCAATAGCCAGCCCAAAGTTGAGACAGTCGCCTGTGTAATTGTTGATGATCACTAAGACGTCTTTCAATCCTACACACTCAGCCGTGAGGGATGAAGTGGCTAAGCGAGTCCGATAGTCTGTAAGATCTGTTTCGCGCTAGGCCTGGCAAAACTGTCACCAGAAACTGAAGCGGTGAGCATGCCACGACCGGTATAGCCTGCATATGTGGGTTCATGACCACCACCACCTGCAATGACTGCCACTGTCGCCTGTGACACAGGCTGAGAATCATCATCACAGTAATGGACATAGACTGATTTTGAGGCAGAATGTCTGATTGGGAGGGGTTAGTAACGAGAGATAACATGCCAGTGTGCAACATGAAACTTGCAGTCTGAGAGCAGGGTTGAGCGATACGGCCCCACGGAGCGATTTCAGGACAAGTCCTTCTGAAGATTCATAAATATGTTTAGTAGACATCAGTACAGTAGTAAAGTCTAGTATTAAAGAAGGATCATCATCCATGGCCGTACCTGACTGTGACCTCACCTGACTAGTACATTCATTGAAGTTTGAAGTTGAGGCTCTTGCCAGTGAATGATCCAATAATCAGGATTGGACCAAATATCAACCGTAACTCTCAGTTTCTAAGGACTCAGAAGATAGCGTTTGAGGCCAAGTGGGACAACCTGGAGTAGCCATCAATTGTACTTCGAGAACGGCTCGGATTGTCTTCTCAATGAGAACAACGGGACGGATAAGTGTTGCGAAGTGTGCAATTATGATGTATCTGTTCAATTCAAGGAGTCTGATGTCGCATCACTCGAACCTATAATTCTAATTCTAGTACTACTAAGGAGGCTAATTAGCACAGAATATCATGATATATATATATATACGATGGACCCCTGGTCCAACGAGCCATTTCAAGTTGGCGTCATCACCATCTCTGCTACAGAGACATAAAAGATAGAACAAACTTGGCTAAAAAGGATGGTATGTGAAATGATGGTGTCTGCGTCGATGTGAGAAAAAGAATGGTACGCCCGCGTGTGGAGTGAATGACTCGGATACATCTATGGATGGATGTAGAGTCGATGAGTGATCAACAAGCTCCAATGCCCATTGCACCAATGATGGAATCTACGAGTATGTCATTAGAATCTCCAGCTGAGTCCCACATGACAAATCCTTTCAATCCCTTGTTGTTGATGAATCTTCCCTTGGCCGCTGAAAACATTTTCAGGATATGATATACTTACTAATGGATAAGACAGGGGCGTACCAAAACTCTCCGCGTTATCATACGATACCATAACTTGGGTCTTCTCGTTGTAAATGAAAGGCTACGAACCAGATTAAACACAGCAACAGGCATCAGAGGTTTATACACACCGTCTGACTGCACTGATCAAAACGATAGTCGATGCCAGATGCAGGTGTTCCATCAGCCTTGAGGAAACCGCCATCTATCAGCCCCCAAAAATTAAATATACCACCCACGCCAACTGGCGCGCCGCACTGATCAACACCTATTCATTCATGTTTAGCTGTACGTCGCGATATTTAAGCAAGTTGAGCGAGCTTACCAGCTTTCCCGTCGTTTTTATCGCCACTGGGCTGCTTTGCAACATCGAACGGAGGGTATGCTACAAGTTGACCCTTAGCATCCACAGCATTGGCTCCATCAACGAAGAAACTATGGCCGTATGATGGGATGCCGAGAACGATCTATCCGCAAAGTTAAGGAACAGGGTATCATTGAATAAACATTAATGATGTACCTGATCAGCAGGGAATTTCGCATTTGTCCAGGCGGTTACGGTGGAGGTTGCGGAACCTGCCTGAGTTGGTGCGCACGAGTCATTCAGAGGAGCATTAGGGCCGACATTTTTTGACCATGACCCCCAAATATCGTATGCCATGATTTCTACATCACGGTACCGTGACACCAAGGCGCACCACCTACGAGATAAAGCACTTACCAATGTGATCCAAAACTTTGGAAAAGGCGGAGACATCGACCATTGGATTCCCATCAGGACCGTTGAAGGGTGTGATTCCTACTGCCGCTGAGAGGATCAGGCTCGACGGTGCCTTTGCACGGAGTGCTTGCAGGAATAAGAGGAAGTTCGCGGAGTCGTTGGGCGAGATAGTGTTGCAGCCTACCCCTTGCTTATTCGGGTATTCCCAACTGAGGGATATCGTGGTACGTTTGTCACAATATGGTGACGAGAACTTACTCAAAATCAATACCACCTAGGCCGTATTTGTTGACGAGACCTAATACCGCCTGCACGAACGCAGTCCGGTTCGCTTCCGTAGCTACGGCAGTTGAGAAGTACTGGGAGCCTGACCATCCTCCAATCGCCAAGACGGGGGTAACGCCCTGACAATATCGGCTTGACGTTCACGTTATATGAAATTTTCGAGAAGCGACATACGTGCGATTTTGCTTGTGAAACGAATGTGGGGAGCACTTTCAGGCTTATGTCGTCCAATGCTATCACTGAGACGTCGGCCGTGGTTGTACTAGAAGAATTGAAATAAATATCAGATTACTAACGAGATTGCCACTTAATGGCACACCGCGTACGCGAATGCAAAACTCATCAAAGTGTACTTTGACCAGGAAACCATTGCAGGAGGAGACTGGTCTCCGAGCCAGCCGGGGTACCATGCTGCTGCGATGACATTCCCTGAGGACTTTGTGTTATTCCCGGTTGCTGCTACGGTCATAGCCGGATGCTTCGAGCGATGAGCCAGGGAAACCAATGGATGGGATGGTGCAGAAATAACAAAAGGAATGACAGCCAAAAAGAGAGGCAGGAACATCGCGCACCGCATTGAAACAAACGAACGTGGGGGAGGATGATGTTAGAGTTGAGAAGTTATAGCAATAGCAATGTTTGCCACATTGTCATCGCGGTTTTGCCTGCAGGTAACGATGTCTGGTTCCACATGCGTCGCTCGGAGGGCCAACAACCGTCTGAAAACATAGACTTGGAGCCTTTTTAGACATGAATGAGGAAATTGTACGAAAGAACCATGGTACGATGACAGACATTTCCCGATTTAGATGCGATTCCCGCATCTGGATAAGCTCGCCTCGCGACAAGGGGACCGAGAAAACCAGGTTCAGATAGCATCACACCTTCACTGTTCCATGCGTGTGTATGCCACGCTGCAGATGCATGCCAGAAACGCCGTAGGTGCGAGGTCCTAACGCGTGTGATATGGGTATATTACCAATGTTGGACTGCCGGGACATGGATTAATCATTATGCAAGGCAAATTGTCATGTTAAGATCTAACCCTCACCGAAATGAAGAAAATGCTCGTGAGACAGATTCATTATAACAGCTAATTAGTCGAGGGCAGAAATTCGAAAGAAGAGATTAATCTCAATTCATCTAAAAGATAACTGGGTTAGTTAATCATTTTTGGCACGCAAGAATGATAAATCCACCAAGTTAAGATGGAGTTGAACAATCGGGAGGTCCGACAAGCATTAAGCTGGCTCTGAGTAAGGTTCGGGCAGGGGAGATGCCAGAGAGGGAAGTCCTTAATGTCGTAATGGAATGTATTCACTGGCATTGTCATACAAACGAAATGCCATCCCAACTTCAAATACCAATGTTATATTCACTATGCAGCGCCTATTATACATGGGAAAGGGATCAGATGCAAAAGTAGGTTCATGGAGCAGAAAAAGACAGTACAACAGCAAGCCCACCCTTGAATAACTCTACAGTCGTCCACCAGTCCCGGGATTGTTCCTTATGATTCCTATTCTGGCAGCCAGCTGCCTCGCTTGTAATGCATTCAACCGTTTCGACCGCGCGAATAGCACAAACAAAGCGACGACAGCGAATAAAATATTGCAAGCGACAAATTCGTAAAAGTCTGCACGTTCTTGGTGGATGATGCGGCCGCACGATTCCCACGCGGGGATTTCGCCTTCAGGATGCGGTAGTGTCTGATGATTGGGTGCAGAAGGTCGGAGAGGTGGTGGTGTATTCGGAGGCGTCTGTTCATGAGACGGTGGTAGAGAGGCGGTTGTGTTAACACAGTGCAGGAGACGCCGGTTACCAGATGGTTTGCAAAAGGGGGCTTGCAGCTGCAAATATAAATATTAAGAATGACAGGTTCAATAGGAAAACAATTTACTGCTTCATCTGGACATGGTTCACATACTCCAAATGGTAAGCAAACAAGTCCTTGATGAGTATCATTTCCTGTCTGAGGTGGCAAGTTCAAGTCTTCGTCGGCTGGCAACGCGATGACAACTTGGAGTGCATATAGGCATATCAGAATCATTCTGCATCACGAAGAGTCAGTCTATTGGAATGGCGTAATTTAGTGGTGTATACACGTACAAGCATATCATCGTGGCCGCTGCCAGTGGTGGCGAGCGAAGCATTTGAGCAGCATGAACGGTAGGCACGAAGAACGTGAGAAATACACAACTGACCCTGATCTCGGCCCTCACTGACACAACTCTCGAACTATTAGCACATGGCTCGTAAAGCAGCTATTGTCGAAGAATTTGACGATGACACCGATCTCCCGTTGCCTTCCCAACCTCTCCCTAGTACTGGCCGTGGTCCTCTGCTGCAAGAGATTGATATAGATGATGACCTGGAACCTTCACAGCGAGCAGGCCCTGCGTCACCTTCTTCACAACCACAGTTCAAGCCTGATCCTTCTGGTGCCTACAGACTCGAACCGAAAAATTCAGTAACCGATATAACACCGTACAAGACGTGTGTTTCTTTCCTTTTTCTATGGCAATCTAATAATATGAAAGGGCCACAGATGGACATGTATCTATCCTATATATATCGATGCAAAACGTCCATACGGCACAGGTCAACGTAGGGTGGAACGTGCGAAGAGCTTATGGTGGCCGCTCAGCAAAGATATCGCGGAAGCCGCAAATCGGCTAGGGCTGGGTACGTTACATGAGGTTGGTAAAGCTCATCCGCGAGACTGGGAAAATCCTGGACGTGTACGGGTACAGTGGAAGAGGGAGGGCAGGCTTGTAAATCCGACCATAAAAACCAGTGAGTTCAATGGTCTACGAATTAGAGTTTAGCGCTAATGAAGACCATTTGCGTAGAGAAGCAGCTTCTAGAGCTTATATGCTTCCAGATCCAACATTTAAAGCCGGAGAACATCCCGAAACCGCCTTATGTTACGTCGTCTCCCAATCTTCCTCCATCGACATCGTCGTCAAAGACAAGTACCGGCTTTGCATCGTCGAATAAAGGCAAACAACCAGCAACCACGAAATCGAAGTCGCCTGCTGCCCTCCCATCCAAGCAGGCTGGAGGACGCCGCCTGCCTATTCCTCCTGAACCACACCCGCCTCTCGCGAGCAGAGTATCCCCCTATTCACCCGCAATCTCAGCTGGTGTCCTTATAGAGACAGTGAAAGCAGGCATGAACGCGACAGAGAATCCTGTTGGAGGCGGACCCGGGGTGCCTGGAATGCCTGGAATGCAAAAAGGCAAGCGAAAGGTAGTCAGGGTCAGAGGCTGACTCAGTAATGTTCTGTATTAACCTTCTGTACAACATTGCGGTAATCTCGGCCCGATGATCAATTTAATCGATTACATCTTACGGCGATTGCCGCGTCTCTTATCTTTTTCTCAGTTTAATACGTATAACAGAACGTGTCCCAAGTTGCACACTTTCCACATCTCACAGAGAGCTCATTTGCTTGAATTCCATCCTATCCGGATCCTATCAGACGCTCCATGTCGTTTTCAGTGATACATTGAAATGGCCTTGGAGCCTTTTGATCAAGTGTCGTGTTCCTGCTCAGATGCATTTGAAACCCAAAGATGGTCACTTTGCTACCCTGCCTTTCATATTGGTAGCGTCCATCAAGCCGCTCATCGAGTCCAGCAACATGCTATTGAGGGGATAGAAATTGTATCCCAACTCGATACGTTCTAGCATTAGTGGTCGTGCAAACAACACGCCAGGAAGTTTATATGTTTATCAGATCACCTTGCTACCTACTACTCATTGTAACGAAGACACCGTTTACTAGGCACTGTGCAGCGTGACCATCGCCGTGCCATCTCGAATCTAAAATGCAGGTGAGCATACCTACTTTCTTTCAGGTTCATCTGATTTGATAGTCTTTAAATGAACCAGATCACGTCAAGACCCTTGACCGGAACAATATGTCTAGCCTTACAATTCTCCAGCGGGAAAACGTTGCCTTCTCTTATCCAGACCAAACCCACGAAACATCAAAACCGCGCCGGTAGCACCATGCACATCTGAAGGTCGCGGACCTGCCGGTGGCTGATTTTTTACTTTTATGGCCCCTTTCTGCGGAAATGACAAGGAAAACCTTATGGTCCCATGACTTGTCGTGAGTCTTAGTCTGTCTTACGGTAACACATTTCCTACTTGACGGTTATATGCCATAGATAGCCCCTGCACGGGCGTGTTGGACCATCCGAGGCTTCAGTACTTGAGTGCCAGTCCCGAAAAATGTATATCGGTATGCGCACGAGGGTTCATCGATCATATACATAGAAGCCGTCGGAACAATCCGTGCTCAGCAATCGATGTCACGTGTATCGGTTCGCAGTTGCCTATCTTGGACAACTAGTAAAGGTTTCGAGAGTCTTCGACCAGAACCGATCGATCAGGATTCAGATGGCAGTACAAGTGTGTCTCGGTTTCTCCATGCCCCACCGTTCATCTTCTTCCCTCAGCCTTGATTGCTTGCCTGGCCTGTTTCCCTCGCTTCTTCCATCCTGTGTGCATAAGACAGCCTGGAGACATACATCATGCCTACGGCCCAGAAGCAACGCTACCAATCAATACCAAAGATATACCACGGATCGCTCGAGACTACTTTCCGTGGTGTCGAACATCCGTTATCTAGCCCAGAGGCACTCATACATCAGTACCTCGGGATTAAATATGCCTCAGTGCCCGCCCGCTTCCGCCAATCGAAGCTTTTCAGGTCATATCTCCCTATCGTTGACGCCTCAAAGCATGGGTGTGTCGATT
The DNA here is from genome assembly GCA_003314665.1 of Tricholoma sp. MG77. Taxonomy (NCBI): domain Eukaryota; kingdom Fungi; phylum Basidiomycota; class Agaricomycetes; order Agaricales; family Tricholomataceae; genus Tricholoma; species Tricholoma sp. MG77. The sequence goes on along the minus strand of QMFE01010281.1, from coordinate 3,336 downwards.
CCTGATTACCCTTTCCGTTCATGATTCTCAGTCGTTGATTTACAGTCCTATATGTCCGCAACTAAAAAATGTAAAGAGCGTTGAAGAAACATTGATCGGGGTGCCAGACGATCTTGTACCAAAACAAAACTTAAAGCAAGATGAATTCGAGTGCCTTAATCTCAACATCACTTGTCCTGCTGGACTTACTCATCAGTCTCGTCTCCCTGTCATGCTTTGGTTGCATGGGTAGGCTGTGTGCCGGTGACCAGAGGATGGTTCAGTTCTAACGTCACTTGATAGGGGTGGAGACCGGGGTTCTGGCTCCAACTGGATGTATGACGGCGGCCCCCTGGTCTGTAAGAGTCTCCTCATGGGGAAACCCATTATCCTTGTCACATGCAAGTCAGTATACAGCATTCCAATCCGTAGTCGTGTAGCCTAACATTCTATAACCAGTTTTCGGATCGGGTTGTTTGGTTTCGCTGCTTGTCCCATGATTCGAGAAGACAATTACATTGTTGGTGAAGAAGGCTGTGGTAATTATGGTGTGTCCCTTAATGCCCACATCCCGCAGACATCCGATTCTTTTACACAGGATTGCGTGATCAACGCAGGGCCATGGAATGGCTTAGCCTTTACATCGGTGGTTTTGGTGGAGATCCCTGCAATATCACTGTCTTCGGGGTGTCCACTGGGGGCGCCGACATCATTTGCCATCTGCTTTCTGCTGAAAACCAGTCTCGGCCTGTCTTCCAGCGTGCCATCGTCCAGAGTGCGGTATTGGATTATAACCTTCCTGATGTCACACAGGCTGGCCGTCAACTCGCCAGTATTCTCTCGGCTTTGAAGGTGTCAACCATAGAACAATTTCGGACAATTGACGCTGATACGCTCGTCGGTCTGGGACAAAACCTGCGCACTATCGACGATGGATATTTATTCAGACAAGGCTGGAAAGACTATTTTGTAAAAGAAGATGCACATGCGTGTCGTCATCTGCAGATCAAGGATCACATTGCTCGAGCCCGAAGCCGATCTGCTGTTCGAGGCATGACATCCCCATCGCGAACGCCGGCTCTCGCGCTCCCTGCTACTCTGCAGCCATTGATTATCGGTGATTGCTCCAGTGACTCGATGCTCTGGTCTCTCCCTGCATCGCTCTGGACATCATCTGCTGTCGTCAGACGGATCAGGGCTGTGTGCCAGTCCTTGTCCAAGGCGAGCAATGTCTTGCGTGCGTACGACATCTCACATCACACTCCTGAGGAAGAAATCGGGGACAGAGTGCTGGAACTTGTCAATGATGCTCGTGTCGCCTGGCCGATCGAGTGTTTTGCACACAATGCAAAGCGAGAACGAGGCGGAAGAGGCGTTTGGCGATATGTGTTTGATCAAGAAGGACCGTCAACAGGTATCCCACATCATGCTGCAGACCTAATCTATCTATTTGACACCGTCCCGCTTCCTGTCTCTACTCGACCATCTGAATCCTCGTCATCCTCGAATTGTGGATTTTATGAGTCGTTTGATGACTCGGACCACGACGAAGATATGACGCACAATTTTGCGATGAGATCTGGTCTAGAAGACGAGGAATGGGCGGTGGCTGTCGTAGACGAATGGGCATACGCCCGGGTGCGTGATGCTATGCAAGAACGGTGGATCTCGTTTGCGCATGGCGAGGCCCCATGGCGAGAGGATAAGGTGTTTGTGTTTGGCCCAGAGGGTGAGACGGGAGAGAGGTCAGGTTGTATCTTCGAGGGCCGGCGCAGGAAGGAGATATGGGAGGAAACATTGGAGCCGTTGGGTATGCAGCTTGTACAAAAGGTCGGAGTGGAGCTGAGTAGGGGTCCAGCTGTCAATGTCCGATTTTTCTGACGAACTCGGTTCGATCCGCTTCCCTCACCTTGGGTCCTTCGATTCTGGATTTGGACTTCATATCATTTGGGTTTCATATATCGCATTATGCCTGATTTCTATTATGTATTTTTATCTGATCAAGTAATGTAATTGCACTGTTAAATTTAAAACAAACCCTATTATGGGAAATTCCTTTCTGTAGTAAGGTGGCGGAAAACCGTCCATCCACTCACCTTTTTTTCACGACCGCCTGGTTCCATGATCTAACCAAATGCAGCCGCTGGACGGCGGCGTTGCCACCAGCTACCATTCTAGGCAACCAATCTCAAGCAAATACTTAGCCACCTTGAATTTGCAGTCGTCAGCTTTGCTTTCCCTTCACAGCCATCTCATAGGGCCAGAGGTCTCCTGAGTGACGAGTCCTGTACAGGTTTGGAGGCTGGTCTCAAATTTGAAACCACCCCTTGTCCTATCTCCTCTGAATCATAGTGAGAGACTCGCGTCTGGCAGCGTAGAGTCGTGCCAGTGGGCAAGTTTTGTAGAAATGAGCGTTTCAACGGTGCTCACTCGGGATAACAGTAGACCCTGGCAAACGCGCAGGGGTTGCTCATTACAAAGTAGTTACTTTAAAGGCATAAAATGAACAATAGACACATAAAAGGTTAGGCCAAGAAAGCGGGATAGTGGCGGTAAGATCATCGGAATGGAAAGCTGAATGCGGATGATTTTCGTGTTGCGCTCGATATTCCAACAAGTTTCAATGAAAGCCGTACTGGAGCATTAATTATAGGCATCTAATTTTGAGATTTTGAAAGCCGATTTTATCAATGATACAATATATATGATTTAAAGAAGAGAGGAAATGAGTCTCGCATCAAAACGAAAAAGAAAAAAAAGAAAGTCGTTCTGATCGGCCCTTGAAATTAAATTGAGGTGCAAACCAAATATAACCAATACTCGAAGCGCAAAAACCCGTGAGCGTTATGCTACGTCTGGTTTAATTATGCCAATAGAAAATTGTCCAGCACGGAGACTGAGCGCGTAATATCATATGCGGTATGTATTATCCGAGCTCCAGGCAGCTGGCAATTGCAATTGTCTGCAGAGTGATTCAACTATTGTGTCGTACTGTCGGCGACGCCAGGCCTTTGATTTCAATGAATCATGCAAGGTAGCATATTACTAGTATATTACTACTTCCGAACCGTGATTCCACCCTAGTATGAAGTTGTATCTCTGCTGAGGAATCTAACCCTCCATTTCTGTCCAAATGCATCAAAATACCCGACAGCACAGTTTGTGCTGAGTCTGTCCTTACAATGTTCAACTTCGAAGTTTGGCCCTGTGTTCTACTTTTGGAGTTCGCCGAAAATGAAGGACAAAGCGCGCGCGAGAACGTCACATCACATGACTGTTACTAAGCCGAGCGACAAGCCTATCAGCAAATTCAGGATTTTCTGTCAATACTATGTACTGTGGCTGTAAGCTATGAAA
>QMFE01010275.1:0-32953 GCA_003314665.1 Tricholoma sp. MG77 | reverse complement strand
GGGTACGGTTTTGCCTCGGGTACGGAAATCCAAACCTGTACCCGTACCCGAGCATACCCGTAAGCAGAAACACACAGTGTTATCCATACCCGAGTCACGCCTTAATGATCAATTCCAGCATCGAAGTGTTCGTTGTACAACGCATGATTGTCCCACATGTCTTGTTCTTCTGTACTCGGAACTCGTGTCGGCGCCGTAACTGCAGCTGGTGCTGCTGTTGGGCGTAACATGACAAAGTCCATCCCCTGTTCCATCATGTTCTCTTCTTCCATTGCTCATTCCACGGCTGTTTGAATCAATTCCCTGTCGCACTGGGCACGAACAGACCAGGCATGTGCATCTGATTTCAAATGGTAAGCCAAACTCTCTTTCTGGATCCACCCGCTGTTATGACGGCCACACAACACTTCACAGGCCTTGCACCGAATCATTTTGCCATTGTCCGATGATTCTACAACTGAGGAGGTTCTCGTCGCAGATGTTCTAGATTATAAACTGCAGAAAACTCACAGTCAGGCAAAGCTGTCTTCAACTTTCGTCCTTTGACCATTTCTTGATTGTCCACTCCCAAATGTGCAGGTCCAAGTCATATTGAGTCATGTCGAGCCCGGCAAATTGAAGCCAGCATTTATGATCATTTATATTTTATATATGGTTGGGCCATCTTGAAGTGCAATCAGGAAAACTGAGCTTTCATGTTAATATAACTATGCATGTAGTATAGGTTACGGGGATTTGGCACAGCAGGAATGAACACTGATATTATTTTGTAGTATAATATATAGCAAATGAACCAGAAACATTAATAATCCTTAAATGCAGAAAAGCAATTAAGGTTATCACAAGAAACGATGTGGGACAAACTTGCCTTAATCTGGAGTAGCTGAATCGATCATCCTCCTTCAAAACCACGAAGAACACGGTGAGGCATAATAAACTGATAAGGCCAATGGAGGACCAGTAAAAGCACTCTGACGCCAAGTCAGGTACGAGGCGAGTGGACACCAAGTCCGAGGCAAACTAGACACCAAGTCTAGCGCAGGAGGACAGCGACACGAGAGGAGGGACACTGAATGCATGACCATTGTGACAACATAAAATGCGCAAGTCCGAGATCACATGAATAAGTTTTCCAAAAGTTTTCCCTCTCTCCACTCTCACCACCCCTTTCACCGTGTTGTGGCCCTCTTGTGGCCGTCTTTTGTTTTGGTCTTTCATTCCTGGTTGCTTCCTCAAGTCCTCCATTCCTTTTTGGGCAGGCTTGTCTCCCTCGGATAGACTTGGTGTCTGTCTGTGTTTTGTGTCTGACTTGGTGTCAGTGCACTGGTTTTGATCCTTCGACAGCTAATATGTGTCCTCGGTTCTGGCATTCAATCTGATCAGTCGTTTCCTGTTTTTCTACGTCAGTTCCATCCCCTATTCGCTTACCAACATAGATGCGCATCCCTCAGATTGGCGATATGTCAGATGTCTCTTTAGATGAAAAAACACTCTTGCGAAACAGTAACAGCTACCGTAGTAAGCTAACAAAGTTTCTGTATGACCGAATGTTAATCACTGACTTGGGCACTTTGTGCAGTCACGACAATGATTGGTCCCCTCGATGGCAAGGTTGGGGCAATCATCCTGGATGGACATTCATTTATCACGTTGCCGAATCAAAATTACATTCCTTACCCTCCTCTCGGTAACCAACATCCAGTACAGCTGCATGCCGACTCACGTTATGCAGATGACGACCCCATCCTTTGGCTGCAACCATTCATTCCTTACTTCTCACACTATGGAGCAATCCCCCAACCTTACTCACTTTCCCTGCACAAAATAATTTGGTTGACACCTACCCATGAACATTTCCAGTGTCATGTGCATCCAGCGGCCCCTGTTCATGGCCTAGGAAAACTTTCAGACGACATATTCATCACACTAAAAATATCTGTCAATTCTTTATTAGATCACGTGAAACTTTATCAAGCTGACACTCCTTCCAACAAACAACCCCCGATCCTTCAACCTACAGTCAAGATGCTGGAGCATGGTCTTGCTCGGTTGGGGTCAGTCTACACCAACTTTTGGCAAATGGAGTTCAGCGTGCGGGATGTACAATGGATGTGGTTAGAGCTTACCGCCTTGCTGGACTATATGCAAATCTACAAACCTCGCATGGACAGGTATGCTCCAAGTGCCTCTGGAGTTGCCAATACGATTGGCATTTTCATGTACGATCTACAGGTTGTTCAGGATTTTGTCACAGCAGGTCTCCCTTGCTGGCTCATCCGTCGAGCATCTGATTTTACCAATCAAATCATCCAGAAGATTGTCAAACCAGAACATCCGGAAGGTATTGTCTCTCTTACCACACATCAATTCTCGTATCCAGTCCTCTTCACTGGTCCGGCATCATCGCTGGAGAAATACCACGGAATTCACAGATACACCAGGAACTTCCTATGTGCACCTGACCCTTTCAACACCTCAATCGTTTCCCCATCTGTCAACACTTCAACAAATACATCGCTGGTGGCGTCTCCTTTTACACAGGCATGCCAGAGATTGATGGAACCCCCAGTTGCTAGCTCCAGTACCCAACACTTGCCAGTCAGCTCTGAGGGAAATCCGAATGGTCCTCGAGCAAAGCCTAGTTGCCAAAAAAATTGGCAGAAAACTGGCAAGTGCATTTCAGCTTGTGTCTATACCGTCTCTCACCCCCTTGCAGGTTGTCCACAGCCATCTGGTCCTCCCAGCCGCAACAAGTTCCGCACAATTGAGAACAATACTATTGTTCCAATACCTATCAGTTCCTGGGCCTTAGCTTTAGCCGCTGTGGGCACCAATCCTTCTCGAGTGGACCCCAGATATCAATCGTCTCATGACCACAAATACCTTTTCCCTGAACCTGGCATCTTTGCGACTGCTAACGAAGTACGCCGTGCCACGTATTTTGCAACATGGAGTGCAATTGAACCAGCATGCATATATCGTCTCCACATGCCTTCCTCCTCTGTCACCCCTTTGTCGAATCAAGAGTGGCGCGATCTTATTGGTGATATTAAATCCAAATCTCCAAACGCAAAGTCAGCCCAGGCCCGGGAAAATGCTCAACATCTTCTTGGCTCTACCCTTGAAGAAATGGACATTCAGATCAATGATGCACCATCTCTGGCTACTGGGCCTTTGTTGCTGGACTCAGAGGCTCGAAAAATACTTTGGAAGCTTACAGAACTGAATTTTCATTTCGAGCTACTGGGGTTGGATAAACATGCTAACCTGTCAAATCGTGATGAGGATGCCCGTCAAGACCTTATTCAGGAATGTTTTGGCACTAACTCCCTTCTCATTACTGATCCCCGGTTGGCAAACATGAGATTGGGCTCTGATGAGTGGTGTAAGAGGTTGCCTTGCTTGCTGATGCTTCAGAGGTTGATGAGGGACTGGGATGGGATGAAACCTGTGCCACTACTTTTGCTGGACCTTTCTTCTATGTATTACAGATTATGTAGAAGCAGATGCATTACAGCTTGAGGAAGCTGTTGCGAGGTTTTATACTGACTCTTTCTTCCGTTTTTTTTGGTTGCGCTCCTGTCATACCTGCCTGTCTTCCCTAATTGCTTTGCTCCTGTTTTTCAAGTCTTTGTCGTGTCATTCTTGACATAATACGGTTAACACATACTTCAGACATCTGAATACTATTTTTCACACATGATAATATTATTGGAGACAAGATAAGGAATGGAGAGTGTTTCATTAGGTATGTGGCTTGGGTTGATCTCTTTCCCAAATGTATAGGCATCGCTGTGGCCCAAATTGGTGGGTGATCAAAGTATTCCCCTCACCAGCTTTTTTTTACTGAATAATATATTTTATATTATGTAGGAGATTTTCCAATTCCGGTATGTAATATTATATGGAGTCATTTTTTTTTGACTCTCGACAAGTCACCAGAATTCGGAGTTAGAATACGCAATCAGGCCTAATATTTAATCAGGTTCTCACTGCTCCCTCTCTTGCATCATTTCAATAATGTCTTCCCCAATTCCTTCCACCAATGACTGTCCAACTCCTCAACAGCAAGCCCCACCAAGCTCTCAGCCCCGCCATCCACTTCAGAGGAAAGGTGCCTTTCATATCAAGAATCTCACAGCAGCGGAACAAGCCTTGGAGGATGCTATGAACCAGTCGAGTTCACCACCGCCAGAAACTGTACTCAGGAAATGAACCCATGAAGACGGGCCTGGTGATGGTAGTGATTCTGAACTGGATGAGGATGTCCGAGAAATGCCCAGCAAGGTGCTTCAACGACACTGCCCCAATCATCACAGCCTTCCATTAGCAACATAACAACCTCAACTCAACGGTATGCCTTGAAGAAGAAGCTGCGTCCTGAGCAGTGTGATGAATTGGACGCCTTCTTATCAGTAAGTTTCTTTATGAACATATCTTTGGGATGCTTATGTCTGAACATTGGCCAGGACACAGCTCTTGGGCGGCAGGCTAAGTTGTTCGTGTGTGTACTTGCATTAGAGAATAAACTCGACACTATCTGATCAGCCGTTCCACCATATCAGTTGTCTGATGAGTTGAGGGTGCATATAATGATATACTTATATGCCTCCCTTGATTCCTTTCTATAGACCAATATCAATAACTACGGTGTAGCCGTCATGCTTTCCGTTAATATCAGTGCCTATAAAGGAGACATACCATGTAACCATGTTCTAGTGCGTATTCCAGTTATCACATGTGACTCGTGGTTAATTCACTTCCAGGATATCCTCAAACGATATCGATTTGATTTACCAATAGGAATTGAACACGATTACGCCAATTGGGAGAAAATATCAATCTTTGTTGGTTACTTGCTCACTCAGTCTCGCGCAAGAGTCAAGAAATTGGTATGTGCAATATGATCCTTTGTATTCTATCCTGACAGATGGCTTATGTTTCTCCATATAATAGATCAAGGAGAGCATCGTGAACAAGACAAATATCTTTACCCTTGCACAGGTTATTGTCCATGGCACGCCCTGTCGTACAACAGTTCAACTCTGCAGTTGCGTTGCGCTCATGGTATGTTGCATCTTTTTCTTGACCCTCAAGACTGCCTGCTGAATTATTCCAGCGAGCGGTTTACGTTGAATGTAGCGGCCATGAAAAGTACTGGAACCTGATCGACACGCGCCTCGAGTTCATTCGTTCGAAAGCAGGGTCTTCAACCTCAAAGACATTGAAGTACGTTCGAGTTGTATTACCTCTTGATCCTTATTTGTGACATGCTTACACCTGTGCAGAGCATTTAACAAAATTCTCAAGGCTGATCGTGCCAAATTTGGTGTGGGGGAGGAGTATGTAATTGGGGACACTGTTGCTGATGAATGGCAACAGCGCATCAATGATGTGGTTTCAGGGACAGCGGATGCAGTGTAATCACAATATAACCGGTGCTTGTTTTATGAAATGTGTTGGCCAAGTTTCATGCTTGCGATTTGAGACGTGATTGTTGTTGTATGTTGTATTAAGTAATGTCATTTAAGAAAATCAATTGAGAACTGAAATCCTGCATAATATTTACAGCATTACACCATTCTGCAATGACATCTCGTTGTGGTTGGTGCCAACTGCTCATCACAAGGTCAAATGACTGGGCTGTATTGTGAGCACACATGTATACAATACTATTTTTTAAGTACTGACAGTGGACTAAAAACAGTGATGGATGCCATGCCATGTTTCGCATCGAAGGCACCCAGGTTATCGCGTTATATGGGACTATGTCAATGTTGCCAAAAAATCAATTACAAAATACAAGGGAAGCGTAATTGATTGTGTAGTGGTTGTATAAATAACAATGTATGTAATGATTAATGGCACAACACAGATTGCATATCTATAAGACGAATGGCTGAGCAAGTTAAAATCATCAGAAGATTGGAGTTGACTTTGTTTACTAAGGTACAATAAATGGCACAGAACAACCCGTTAAATAATAGTGACTACATATCTGTACACACGAATGACTGAGCTATCGAACCACATGGATATAGTGTTGGAGATGAGGTGCTACCGACATCGACTATGGTCACGATGTCCAAATCCTAGAGTCAAACTGTTGTTGACATTTACTTCACGCTGTCACCATGTTCCAAAAATACATCAACTTCGTGTGAATTTCACGGGACGTGCATGTTTTATACAAATGGCGGTGTATGGCGGCATGTCAGCCGTCAATCATATTTAAAACTCCGCCGGTCTTAGCCATCTGCAACATACCTGATGACATGGACATGTAACCCCCTTGACATCTTGACATGGGGTATGTGTATGTGTTCCAGCAGCTCAAGCAGCACCCAGTATTGTGTAGGCTTACACTAGACGAAATAAATCAATTTGTTTGACTAGTGACCCTATGGACGAGACTCCTTTAATCAATCATCTTACTAGAATCTCCCCAGTATAACTTGCTTATAGCATTGACTTCTGTCACTACATAGTCTTTATAGACTCCCTGTGCCCTTTGTGGCCCCTGGTGCCTTTGTGCCCTCTGTGTTTCCTCATCTTCTGGGTCTTGCCCTTACAGTTACTGAATAGGCTATGGAAAATCCACCTGTAGTGGATGAATTGTCTATGACATGGTATAAATGACAGGGTATGAACTTACATGCCATTTCTGACATGAATTTCACCACTTCAGTTCATACCTTTAAAAAATGAAAATGATACTATGGCATCACACACTTACCAGCTGAAAGATATACCACCACGGGATGAAATTTATTCCCTCTGCGGATTGTATTCATTCCCTCCAGGTATTGTATTCACTACTTGTAGACACCAATAATGGTATGAATTTACATATATAAGAGGGGGTACCTAGGGTATGAATTTCCAGCACAGGTGGGTCCACAGTGTTAAGACAAGGGTTGTGCTGGACATTCTTTCTGGCCAGAAACCTATATATCTTGCCATTATGGAGGCATTCAATGGTGATGTTGCTGGAATCCGAACATCAGCTGTGAAAACAGATGATGGTACATGAGTAGCATCACCTTGAACGAGAAACTTCTCAAGGCAAGAATTCTCCCTTTTGCTTGCAAACTGCACTGTGGTATGTATGGTCAGGTGTAATAATTTTACGTATTTTATATATTTCACATATTACAGCCAAGTTGTGCAAAAAAAATTGGATTTGCTGATGATGCATGATGCATGAGGGTGGTGATGCTTGGGTGATGCTCTAAAATTGTGTAGTGCGTTGTCACGGTGGACCGGCCAGCATGTAGTGCCGAATCCCGAGTTGGCACCCTCGTTGGTAATGCAACTTCAAGTTCTTGTGGTTTATACCGTTGTAAGTATCAGAGGTATGCAAAGATCTCTTTCTGTCCATTTTCCACTGAACAACTCCAGAAACTTGAATGGTGTTCCCAAAGGAGTACAAGCGCATCGTCCTCCACGAACGCCCTGTAGCGGAGATCGAGCCAACGACGTTCCGAACGGAACTCCTGCCTTTCGACCTCAAACCTGGGAATGGAGAAGTGCTCGTTCAGGTGACTTGGATAGCTCTGGAGCCTGCCATGCGGTCGTATATCAGGGATGTGCGGAGTTACCTACCGCCTGTGCAAATTGGACAGGTGCGTGTTTTCCTTATATTCAAAGTCGATGCTCAATCGTTCTTGCAGACAATGCGAGCGCTGGGTCTCGGCGTTGTCGTCGCCGTAGGGCCGGAAAGCAAATTTTCTGTCGGGGATGTGGTCAGCGGTGCATGGGGTAAGTTTAACTACGTTTTCTTCAGCGGAACTTACGTGCAGGACAGGGATGACTGAGTATGCAGTCATGAAAGACGCTCGAACGCAGAAAATCATGTATGTCAATGCTGGAGAATTTCGCAACTTATGTTCATTATTGTTGCAGTGTTCCCAAAGGCGTCCAGACCCTAGACTTCTTGAACACTCTTGGTACTTCAGGTACGAGCTATTGCCAATCTTAAGTCCTAAACTCACAATTCGCGTTGGCTTATCAGGCCTTACTGCCTACTTTGTACGTCTCGGACCTCCGTGTCTCTCCCGCTAACAGTGACACGGTGTTGCGTTAGGGTCTACGAGATATAGGGAAAGTCAAGCCGGGCGAAACACTCGTCGTGTCTGGTGCAGCGGGCTCAGTGGGTTCGATGGTATGTCAACTGGGAAAACGTGCCGGAGCAAAAATCTATGCGATTGTTGGCTCACCTGACAAATGTGAATGGCTGGAGAGGGAAATTGGCGTCGACAAAGCTTTCAATTACAAGAGCCCTACCTTTAGGGAAGATTTCAAGAAAATTGAGTACCTTGATGTCTTCTTTGACAACGTCGGAGGTAATGGTTTCTTACGCGATTACATGCCAATTGTTTTACAGCTCATTAAACTAGGTGATATACTTGATATGATGTTGGCAAGACTGAACAAGGGCGCAAGAATCGTGCTTTGCGGTATAACTTTGTTTGCTTTGTAGTCAATGTTTTGTTCATTCGTTGCTAGGTGCGATTTCTGGGTATCGTCAGTGGTGCTTCATTGTTTTTGTTGCTAGTATTGATATCGTTTCTCCAGTCACAGTCAAGCCTGCCACTGGCTTGCGAAACTACCTAGCTCTCATCTCACAACGTGCCACACTTCAAGGTTTCATTGTGTATGTGTATAGCCGCATTATTTGGCTTTGAGCAACTCATATGCTTTCCCCCATTAGACTGGACTATGCAGCAGAATTTCCGGCTGCAATTCAAGAGCTTGCGAAAGGCTTGATTGATGGATCGATCAAGCGGAAATTCCACATTGTGGAGGGTGGTGTCGAGCAAGCACCTGTTGCATTGCCCATGTTGTTTAATGGTGGAAACACTGGCAAGCTGTGAGTATTTCTTGTATCAATCGTCGTTTGGTTGACCCGAATCTCGGGATGGGCTAGGGTCGTGAAGATCTCGGAAGAACCAAAAATGGGATCTAAAATGTGAACATGTACATACACGCGCACCTTACAATGTATTGTATTTTGTAAACCTTGTGTAAATTTAGATCCGGTCAATCAAAGTTCAAACCGAGTCTCCTGTCGCCGGAGATGAACTTGAAATCTACTAGCATGTGATAAAAGTTTGGTCTTTCGAGGCCCCATCCACTGGCTCTCGCTTTATAGATCTGTAGTGACTAGTCTCATCTGTACTATTATATGTCCACACACCCATCGTCAGTCTCAACAGCTCAGCATGCCATACGACAGCTTAAATTGGTCGTACCGGGAGGCGCGATCGCTTACTATCTTGGGACGTTCCAAGAATTTTGGCGGATAGTGCAAGGCGCAGGCGGTTCTTGGGGGCGGTTAGTCAAATTTCGACTTTCTTGGTATTGCATCCTTAATTTTTCTTGTTCATTTATATCGCGATCATCAACGAAATGGCAGAACAGCAGCACTTGCGGCTTTAGGACATGGGCTCGCGACCGTTGTCTTGTTTGTTTACTTGCTCATGTCGCCATGGATAACAGGAGTAGAGCCTGATGTACGTCACACAACGCCTTGCTGCGGATACAATCTAATGATGGTCTGGATATATAGTATCGTTCATGGAAGCAGTCAGAGACATTGTCATCCGTCATTCCTGTGAGTTCTATATCCCTATCGGGCGACGCAGTATGAGGTAGTGACTTGAGGGCTCACCATACGCGTGTTTCCTTGTTCTACTAGGTCTTGACTATCACTATTGTCATCGGATGGCTACTTACAGTCTTGACACTCGGGCAGTGGTCGAGTTTGGGTTATTGGAAAGGCGCCATCGGAGGTAAGCAGCGCCACTCACTTCTTTTCGGACTGCACCTCTGATATTCACCAGTGTGCGCCGTGTATGCTCTTGTATTCGGACTTCTTGGCTTGCTACCCGTCCCAAAACTAAAACGGCGATGATATCAGCTTGGTCGGACATCTCTCCCCATTTTTTCAATCTGTCACATTGTGTACTTCGAGCTTCCATACATACTACATGACGCCTGTAAGTTAGTGCGCTGACGAAGAGCTGTGCATACCACGTGGTTTAGCTTTTAAGGCGATCGATCTGGAGTGACTGTAAGACTATTGTATTATACCCTCGTCCTCCCCATGTACAACAATGCCTACTCAACGCCAGCTTTCACTAATAATCCTTTCATAAACGATCCTACCAATGCCCAGTCTCGTTTCCCAGATCTATCCAGTCCTTCACCTTCCAATTCAACACAATACACCCAGTGGCTTCAACCAGCTCCAAATCCCAATGCCACCACATATCTGACACAACCAACAAACCTATATCAGCAGCAGCAACAGCCGCAGCAGTATGGGTCAGCCCAGTCAGGTTATTCCATCTCCGGCTCACTTCAGCAACAAACGAGCCTACCATTCCAACCTTCCAGCTCTTTCGGACAACAAATAGCTGCCAACATAAGCGCCGGCAGTTATGGGTATCTACAAGGGCAAGTACAACTGCAGCAGACAGAGTATAACCCTGTCCAACAGCAGCTGCAGAGCCCGACGTATATCGCGCAGTTCGATCCATATGCATCCATTGGGCAAGGCTGGGATGGCCCCGGCCAGTCTCAGAGCCAGGGGCAGACTCCACCTGCCTCAGGGGGCTACTCCACGTCCCCATCTACTTCGCCGTCAGGGGATCTCCACCCGCGGGATTATATTCGCAATCATAAGCTGGAGCTCGAGGCGTGGGATAGCTATGCCTGGAAACAGCTTTTGAATTCATTTGATGCGTTGAAGAATTCCTGGGATGGGAGGACGAATGACCTTGGATCGCAGGTGACGCAGCTCCAACAACAGTTGGTATATAGTGGAGGGGGGTACTACTCGGTTCAAATTCAGGAAGAGGGGGTGAGGTTGCAAGGGGTATGTTTTTCATTTGCTTTCCTTACCTTACCCCCCGTTTATATTGTCACCTAGCTGCTGAAGGACGCGCGATCGAATTCCGGTACGACTCCTTCCGCAGTCACTCAACTATCGCTCATTATTTCGTAACTCCTAACAGACTCTGTTGCGGCTTCTTCATTCCAGATGCACGAGGTTTTCCAAGGTTACCGTCAGTCTGGAGATCTTTCTAGCAAGCGACGCGTGCGGGAAGCCACCAATGCAGCACTCCAGAATCTCCCGGATTGGCCTCCGAAGGTGTATTAGGCAGCCTCTTCACCCCATCTCTCCACCTATTCATCTTACTATCGGGATTCAAGGAGTACTCGCACATGTATAATCTAATTCGTCTAATACAGAAGATGGGTTCCCAGATGGTCAATAAGTTAAGATTGTATGTATGTGTTCGTTTGTGTCCGTGCATTGATATCGAAACGTCCAGCCACCAGCCTCTATTTGCTTAAGAGCACAGCCCTGGATACTGCCGATTTGTGGGATCATGTGGTATCCAGCCACCTTCCAGACCTTTCTGGTAACTCCATTCATCAGCATTCTCTGCCTAGAAAGGCATATTATTTACGTAGATATTCAAACGCATAAGAATGGTGCATACCTTCCACGTCCAAAACACCCAGCCCTGGACGCTCTCGCCGATTTCGACTTGAATTTCCCAATACCTAGAGGATGCCATATATGATCAGACATGCGCCCACACGAAAAACTCTGACTCACTTTCTTAGGAATGCTTTGTATGGATCCGAAAAGCCCGAATAACTTCCTGTAAAATTTGTACACGATCCGTGATATTGAGTATTCGGGCCAGGAAACCAGGTGTTGTCCCAGCGTGACCCAACGCCTCTACCATTCAACCACTTGGCGCAGTCTGTTATAGCGTTCGACCATTCCCCGATTATGGTCCAAATGTTCTGCGACTGGAAGCCAGAGAGACTACTCGAGTATGTGCATGCGAACTGTAGGAGGAATGTTAGCATCGGAAGAGATGTTGGACACACAACTTACAGAGATATGTTCGTCGAAGGAACGATTGAGTTCTAGGTCACTGAAAATTTGGTATTCATGCTTCAGAAAGGTGATGTCAGTGGAGCAACATAAGAGGTCGTTAGGAACGCACGAGGTCCATCACGACCCCCTGGCCCTTCGGGTAGGTCAAAAAGTTACCCCAATTCTACATAATATGTAGGTTATCGATCCGTGTCCATCAATGTGATAGAACTAACACACCTGTACGCCGAGAAAAGCGTCTCCAATCATGACTTTGATGCCTGCACCAGCCGCTTGCCGAACGGCATTATATCCGTCGAGCCAGAACTGCCCGATAGCCTGCGCCCAGGCAGGACCGAGAAATCCTGCTGGCTCATTCAACAATTCGATCACATCCACCATCCCGTTCGTGTTCTGTACGATAAACCGGAGCGTATCGATCGTCCGTGTCACGTTCGCCGGATTCATCGCCCATACGGGGTTCGTAGTACGCTGACCAGAGTTGTCGTATCCGTTTTGAGAGCCTGGTGCGCCGTGGATGTCTAGGATTACATTGATTCCATGCTTCTTTGCCCACTGCAGTCCGCGGAGGAGGTAGGTCCAGGCGCCGGGGGTATAGGGTCCCACTGATGTTGAAGTGTTCGTATCGGATGGTGTCAATGGGACAGACCAATATCCTAGTGGTATTCTGTGGGTGTGAAATTGCAATTCAGTGAAAGGTTCCGAAGCACACGGATGTACACGGACCGAACGTGATTAAGCCCAGCAGCTTTGATGGCCACGAAGTCGTCCTCGGTTATCCACTATATATGTTATGTAACCGATTGCAACCTTATTGGCGAATGTTTTCACATACTGTATCCCAGTGATTGTAAAGGATGTTCTGGGCAGTTTGTGGATCCAACATCTGGCCAAGCGTAAATTCATCCACCACTGCATCGTTATTCGTGCTGTCGAACACGCTTGGTGTTATCCATGGCTATGGTAGGTCAGCCCTGAAGTGACTGGACTGAAGAACCCCTCACCTCCAGTACGAGCCAGCCACCTCTACCACGCAGAAATGTGAGGCTCGGCGAACGAACAGAGACCGAACTCGACTTACAAGTTTACCCCCCGAATTTTGTCCGTCCCGTAGTTGAAAGGTGCTGATGTGGAGACGGGAGCACCTGTATTCGAACTGGAAGACCCGGCAGGCGTATTAGAATTACTACCAGTTGATGAAACACTGGCAGGAGATTGGATCGCAGCCAGGGATTTGCTAGGTGCTTTTAGTCTGCATTGCGTAGTTGCAACCACCACAGACCAAAGGGCGTGCCCATGACAAAGAAGGGCAAGAGAAAGGGTAAGAAATCGCATGCAGGCAGATACAGGGAGGGGGAGATGGCAAGGAGATTCAAACTGTGCACAAGTGATTCGAAGGAATTCAAGGGCCACATGTTTGTAGGAAAACTTCGTTTAGAGAGTATAATTAGACCCATGCGGCAAAAACGAGGCGGATTACACTGGCATGTCCGGTTAAGCGCCCCGCTTGTAAGTTGTATGCATCCAAAGCCTAAAGAAACCGATCTGTTAACATACTAGAGTGGATACAGAGCGCCCTCGTCGTTATATGAGGACATCCATGGTAGTGGACTTGCTCACAATTCTCGCCGTCAGTCACCGCGAACAAGTTGAAAGCTTGAACGTTGAACGTGTCTAGCATCGTGTTCGTGTTGGTTGAAGGCATCGCCACAGCCACCCGGCACCGCCACCGGGAGTTCTGAATTTGTTCAATCATGCATGATCTCGGTCACAATATATGTATACATACAGACAGATCTAAGCGCTTAAGCCTCCAGAAAGTCGCTGAGTTTATGCGTCGAGTAAAATAATAGAATTTCAAAGCTGAAGTACATACATGTTCAGTACAGGGCGATCAGACGGTTGGGATCAGGGAAATAGCGGGCTAACGGCCGCTAACTTATACATATGTAATACTTGTATCCAGGATACCTTCGTTCGAAGGGGCAAAAGACGTACATACAGACATTAAATAGGATCTAAAAAGGTCATCCTCGGACTCTCTCATGTGGTTCTTGCCAGGGGACATTTAGTATCTTGAATATTTCTTCCTCAGTTTCAGAAGCGACTGGCGAGCCTACGCAAAGCGAAGATTCGTTGTTGTGGACTGCAGTTAGATTATAACAAGTCTTACCTTGATTGAGTTTGACGCGACGATCCTTCGGATCTCGAACAACACCTCCAAACAAACCTCGTTGATTGAGTGAATATCCCAGAGAATTCGCTTTCAAGCGAATAGCACGATTGAACTAAGGGAAACGATAAGAATATCATATACTTTCGCAAGAAGATCAACGTACGATGTCGTCGCCCTTGAAAGATGTGATCGATGACGAACTTGGAGAACAACATAATCAGGTGACATACGTACCGTGTAATACAGTAACGCAGCGCCCCTTGATTTCCATGGTACCGTGAGGAAATCAATCCTTCTCCGCTTCGATCCATCTTTTGGTATATGACAAAGGCCGCGATAGATTGCTTCGAGGTCATCCGGATCATCAGGAACAGCGAGATCTTCCGTTAATATATGGACGGCGTGAAGTTCTTGTAAAAGGCGAGGCAAAACTCCTAGAAAGCAATGAGAGTCCAATCTTTGATAAACCAAGAGATCGCACGTTTATGTGTCCTCCCGTCGTCTATTGGACGCGTAATCAAGATATCAATGTCGCCACAGTCTTTCTTTCCTCTAGAAGTGGTTCAGGCTCATTACAAGAAAGATATTACAGCCATCCTACCTTCTGTAGCTACCCATAATTTCGATGAAAAGCTTTTGGTCAATCTTCAACGCTGGATTGCAGTTCAGTTACTTCCGTAGAGGTTCTGCGTATCACACAACATCACCTAGCGGTTTGATCAGGTCAAATATTGCCTTCGCTTCTTGCCTTGGCATACGTTCATTGATATCTTTAAAAATAGAGCACCATGGTGAGAACAGGCGCGTCGTTATGTCATATGAATCGACTGACCATCGTAAAAGCGTATACCTATCTCTTGGACAGGGTTCAATTTAACGCCGCCTTTCCCAGCAATAAGATCATCAAATGTCCGGCAGCCGGCAGAATACCATTTGAATGCTGTTGATTGCCCTAGGTAGAACGAGTCAATCAGAGGAGCATTGGGTGGAAGTGCCATTAAAACGTACCGACACCGTAGATGCCCAGGAAAAGGCGCGTAACCGCCACATCCTCCGTTCTTTCATATCCGATGCGACGTAGAGCGCCAGTTTCCAGGATTTCCATGATCTACATTGGGTCAAGTAAGCGGGCGTTGGATGTGCAGTTGAGACCGACCTTGGCGGCCGTTTTTTCACCGACACCGCGGATTGCGCGAGCTTCGGCGAATGATTCAATGCGTTTGGGATAGTTCCTGAGCGCGCGGATGCCTGAGCCAATGTGAGAGAAATCATGAGGGAGGCTTAGAGTTACTTACACTTGTTATAGCTGAAGACACGCCAATGATCATCGTCACCTGGCTTGGATTGGTGAAGTTCCTTGAGTTCTTGGAGCTGTAGGTTCGATTGAGACGCAACCCGTACATTAAATTATATGGAACGGACCTTTTCAATGATGTCTTGGTTGATGCAGGTCTGTCTCTGAGTCTCTTTGTTGTCGCAAGCCCACCCCTTCATGACATGTAATTAGATCATCATGCCAGAAAATAAGAAAATAGAGAGGCGCTACATACTCGTTTTGCAACCGTTTTTTGGCCAGGCTCTTCTATCTCAACATCAGAGGTCGTCAAGTCGCAATCATCACCGTCGCCGTTCGGCGACCACTGGGTCACAAATGTTTAGCCTACAAAGTGCCAGCGTTTCGTAGAGAGGTCAGCTTACCCCTGTTTCATGTTCAGCCTTTGCTTGTGCATAAAACTCAGCGAGAGGATCTTCCTCTTCTGTCTTCGAGGTATTCATAGTCAATGTAGAAGTGGATTTTATGCCAGAAAGTTCAGGAGTAGATGGTGGTAATAAAAATGTTCTTGTGGGATCATTCTTCTCGCCATCGTCCTCCAAACTGTGAATAGAATATACGGGGGCCTGCCGTTGGAGTTTTTCCTGGGTGAACTCCCTGTCATAATGTCAGAGTTCGATTATTCTAGTCATCGCAACAGTGGCGCACGTTATTCGACTAAAGTCTGCGTTGTCGGTTGCTTTCCCTTTGTCCTTCCACCTCGATCGCGAGTGGTCGATTCCCGCATCGATACGTTCAGGAAATGCTGCATGCCAGAAGACCTCATCCTTCCATCCATCCTTATTTGCCCTTCCAATGCCAGCGGTGATCCACTTCCAGGTGACAGTTGGAACTTGAGGAGGTATCTCACTTAGACGTTTCAATCCCAGTGCTTTCAATGTAGATACCATCGATGCATCGGTGATTATATGTGTTACCAGAGAAGCATCGTAGGCGGGCAGCAGATTGCCACCATATTTGACAATCTAAGGTTGGCATTTCCAGTCCACTATGGTATCAGAAAAAATGACAGAGGAACATACCAGATTCATTCTTCCGCGGGTTTGCTCAGAAGCAAATTGCATGTCACCCCCTATATAGAATATGTTCATGCCCTCGAGAAATCTATTAACGGGCTTCTTCGTAGAGGCGCCCTGGGGTGCGAGAGTAGCCCTTTCGCGTAATTTGGAGGCATATTCTAATGGCGTCATGGCTGGAGGTCTGGCCTTCTTCCCTTTTACCGGTTTGGTTTTGGACTTCTCGTTTTGGAGGATGTCCCTGTTCGTGGAACTAGATCTGATCATAGCAGTAGATGGAAAAGAAACGGAGGGTGCAGCATGATCTAAGGGAGGCGGTGATGACGATATATCGATGATAGAGGGTTCGTTGAGGTGAACGGCTGTCTTAGGACCAGCTTTGGTATTGATTTTGATGACTTTATCTCTCCTTTTCGCCGACGAATGTTGAGCTACTCGTTCCTTCACTTCCAAGTACAATCGACTTGGGCCAGCCTGTAAAGCTGTCCTGTTGTCGGATGTAGGGGGAACTGCGATACCCTCAGGGAGCAGATCATTGGAATCTTCAATCGGTGAGCTTTTAGGATTAGGGTCATAAGCGACCTCTTTATTCGGGACGGGAGGCGCAAGAGTTGTCAATTTCAAGGCAGGGATCTTTCTCTTCTTGGGAGACAGTTGGACCTCCTGTCTCAAAGGCTCATCTGCTAGCGCAGTGATTGCCCTCTTTTTTGACGACGGGCTCACAGTAAACCTGACAGTGTCAGAAGGGCGGATTCGAGATATGTAGACTTGCGCAATACTTACGAAGTTATTTCCTCGGTCAACGGAGGTGTTTTAAGTAGGGACCTAGTACACCTCCGAGTCGGTTTTTTCTCTTTAGGTAATGCTTCTAGTAAGTCGTCACTGGGAGAAGGCTTGCGTTTGCGCGCTTCTGACCGTGCAGATGTGGGCGTTACGGGACTAGCACTTGGGATAGCCCTGGGATGATTTGAGGGGTGTACGTCAAAATCAAGGAGTCCCTGCGCGGGTTGGCTCGTGACGCCCGTGGCGCTGGGACTAAATTCCCGGAGTTATTCAGAGAAGTGCGAACACCCATCAACTGAAGTGGCTTACTTCACCGACTCGGAAGAGTCACTATGGTGTGAGAGTGACTTCTGTAAAGCGACTTTGGAAACTACTTCATGATGTTCATTGTTTATGCTAGATCAAGAGACCTTAGCACATACTAGCCAGAGAACACTGAGCCATCATGCTACCTTGAGAGCATCTCCATATTTAAATTCAGACTGTCCATAGTGTTTTCAGATTCAGATGCCCCGCGATGTTGTATCGCATGTTCCAGGAGGTCGGCTGCTAAACGATCTGCGTTTTGCCTGAACCATGCGTTGGAACGAACGGCTTTGCCAAATATAATACTAATACAGACCTCGTTCTTGCTCCGATGTGGGCCAGATACTCGTTGAAGTCATCTTCAAGCAGGTTCATACGTTTATCCTGCTCGCGGTAAAACGCGTCGATATCGAAATCAATGTCCATATTGTTCAAGTTGCCAGTGGGTTACGGCGGCTTGGTGGGCAGTATTTATAATGAAGGCTAGAGAACCTTAGATCATCGCTATGAATGCCGCAGTCATTTAGCGTCAAGGCGATTTGAGAGCCAAACTTGAATGATATGACTCAGACTCTTTGGCAAGCGAGCCGAACTTCAAGTTCGGTCACCGTGACTGGCGATACACATCACGTGGAACTTTAACGTAAAGGTGGTGACAATGACTCGTCGTCAAAAAGTTGTACGAACGTTTATTAAATAAGTACAATATTTCATTTATATAAATGATTCACTACAACTTGGTGTTACACACGATACCAATTTCTTACATACACTTTAAACTTGTTACACAAATGTAGACAATGCGGAAGAAAAACCAAGAGGAAGGCCTAGACGGCACACCCAAAGAGTCTGGGAGGCCTTTGTAGCTTCCGTCCGATCCTGGCCGGGTTGCATCTGTTCATTCGATCGCGACGTCGCTCTACGTCCCCAGCCTTCTCCCTCAGTCTCGCAACCCAGTGCCCGCGTGCTTTCTGATATTCACGCCATGTCTCGAACGGAATCAAACTTTGACCTATGTCGCGTGCTTTCTGCTTGGCGACGTCAGTCTTCTCCATAAAATGCTCGCTGGCAGCCGCGATGAGTTCCTCGCCAATCTTCTTCAATTCTTTCGCTTTCCCCCGGGCCCTATCATTACGATACACCACGCTTTCACAAATGGTGTTCGCCTTGCTTTTCGATTGCTGCATCGTGTTCTGGGTTTGCCGTCGAATGGTTTGGGTAAGTTCATCAAATGATTCCATTAGCTCGTCAAAGTCCTGGCGAACGTCTTCCACCAAGGACTTCACCCTAGTGTCTAGGACCTCCGACAAAGAATCCACGACCTTCGAACTCAAGCTGGTAGCTTTCGATGGCCCGGCAACACTCTGGACATGAGATATCATGGTCGGCCTGGTGTCAGTGGACAGTTGGGCTGTGGGTCGTACGATAATGTCTTTCGCTGATTTGGCCCTGTCGATCCATGCAAATGGCTTGGACTCGACGCTCTCTGCCTTCAAAGTAGCGGAGATACTGGCATCTGCGGATAGACTGGATGAAATAGTCAAGGCGGTTGTAACTGGATTCAAGACGGACAGTGCCACATTCTTGACAATTGGAATCGTCACAGGTTTGGTGGTTCCAGCAGTTGTAGAAAACACCGTAGTACGATTAACCTCGGTGCCAAGGATCTTCCAGAAGGCACTAACGGGAGCTGGAGTTGAGGCAGATGGGGTGCGGAATGCCGTGTTGGCTGCGAACCCGACGATCAACGACATCAGAGCAAAGCTATGATGGATAACATTATACATATTTTATCAATGTAAAAAATAAACATACAGCGTGACCGCATGAACGGAGCTCAGGTGGTCAGAGATAGATTTGATGGATCTTTTCTTCGACTGGGTGTTGTTCAGTTGTTGCAGTAGTTGATTAGTCTGCCAATCTGTAACTTGACTCATGTCCCTGCAATCTAAGATCGGTGACTCTATTCTGTTGTTCAGATGCGTCGTCTTGGCTGCAGGTACGTGGAGATTCTCCCAGTCCTGGTGGGCTGTGATGCGAGCGACTGATTCAAACTCATCGGAAGTCGTAGTGGGAGCGAAGACGGGTAGATATAAGTTATGTTCTGGGATGGAACGGAGTGGGGCCGGCAGGTAGACAATTGCTAAGGATGGACGTTCGACGACAACCTGAGTCAAGGACTGAAACTATGGTGTAGTCAATCTCAGATGACAAGTATAAATGGACCAACCTCAGAATCCAAGATACCCGCAGTTCGATCGTGGACGGCGACAAACTCGGAGATGCTCAAGGATTCGTCGATCATACGCTCCAACTGAAAATACTGAGTAGAGTCGCCGGGACGAATTGAGGCATCGTGCAGAGTGCGGCTGGACACTGTCGCAATCTTTCGCACCAGTTCCTCAACGAAATTCCACTTGACAGAGGATGGCAAGCCATACAAAACAACCTCGAACAGAGCTTTATTGCCTCCAGAAAAAAGCCGAACTTCCTGATGGGGCACCTTGGGCGTGGTAGCAGGCAGACCCGGATCTAACGGAACTACCTGTATTCCCGCGCTGACGTCGTCCTCGTCAACAGAGTCGTCGTCTGTGGCAATATTTGGAGTGATGGAACGAGTTTCTGAAGGAGAGACATTGTTGTAAGATCTATGCAGTTCATCGTGAGAGCTGGTGAGAGGATCAGGGAACGACAATCTGAGATCGCGTAAGGAACTGTGAGTGCTTCCTGCACTTGAGCGAGATGCAGACAAGGTGCTGACAAGGCTTTGGTCTAGAGCCTCTTTGACGCGTTGTTCTTCGGCTATCTCGACACTGGCTAGAGAGGTGAGTGTTGCTATAGGGTCAGTAGCATGGTCATCGATGTCCGCAGTTATCGATGGTGCAGGCGCTACTTCACGCTCGAGAAATTTCTCTCCTTCGTCGCCACTTTCATCTATGAAGCCTTCCCAAGCCTCGACGTCACCCTCTCTGGAGCTTCCTACGCTTATGGAAGACCGCCGAGACAGTGGCAAGAAATCAATCTTGGGGTCACTGTCTGCTGAGATGATTGAGTCATTGTCGTCTGACTCACGGCTGCTGGAAATATCAAGCCAGTCAGAATCTGAGAGACTATCCTCGGACATGCAAGAGGAAGGATGATAATCTAGTGTCTCGAAGGTGGAAGGGTTGTGATTCATTGCAGTGGCTTGGCCCAGAAAGGGGATCCTTAAGTAGCAGTCTGCCGGCCCGGCTTTGTTTATTCTATTCTTATCCCCTTCAAGCCAGTGTGACACTTTCCACAACTTGAATGGCCAAGTTTCTCGACCTCCCCGAGGACATACGCTTCGCAATATGTGCTTATATCTACCCAGAAGATCTTCTAGCCCTCAAGCAGGTAGGTGCATTGACCTTCTTTACAGACTACTAATTCATTCTGGCCTTACACGTTTCCGTGTCTAACCTCTCCAAATTACCGTAACTACATGACACGCAGACACGTCGTGGCCTCCACGCTTTTGGATGCACAGATCATGTCTGGCATCAGATACATGTTGATCTCCCCTTGGATCTCCCTTTGGGCCGTGTTGCGCAGTCATTGCCAGGCCAAGCTTCAACGTGGCATTATTAAAGCATTGCGCTTGGAACATAACTGGAGCAATGATGTCTCGTATATTCGTCGTTGTAGCCTAACATTGCCATTACAAGATGATGGACTCATACTGAAAATGCAGCTGGTCACGCCCAATTGCCTTGTCTATCTCTCAAGATCTCAGATATCTGTGTGGAATATTGGGCACACTGACTGCCTTGTGGCTTCATTGAAAACCAATCATGCTGTGATGTTCTCTGCTGCTGTTCAGAGAGAATCTGAAGTGGTTATTGTTGCTGTCGTAGAATACGATCGTGATGACTTGCCAACTCGGAGAGAGTGAGTTTCATTTGGTCGACAAGTGTGAGGTCTATGTACTGATCAAACGTTGGAGACAAGTGAAGATGTACACCGTGACGCCCCAAAGGAGTGCAGATCATGACCCATCCCTTGGAGTCCTCCGTCAATATTATAGCTGCACCCTGCCTGAATATATGGGCGCGGTTTCGGATATTAAGGTCTGTGGCCACATCGTGTGTGGGTTCAACAATCGCAAAATTTTCAGACATGTCATATCCCCCATCATATGAAGTCCTCTTGATCGATGCGATTACAGGGTCCGCGTTATTATTTGATCCAAAACTTCCTCAGGTTGGTGTGATAATAACTCGCCGATTAATCGAGTATTTATCTTCCTCTGTAGACCTTTGAGAGGCTGGCATTGATTGTTTGCGTTTCAGAAACGAGGGGCCTCAGGGACAGGAAACTATTAACGGGCCATCAGAATTCCCTATTACCAAATTGGAGCTATTTCGTTTCCCCTCAAGGAGCTTTGATTTTCACGTGTCTGCGGAGTTTGGGGATGGGGTTTCAGGCAGCATTTCGATTCTGGCTTTTGACATCGGGATCCGCCCTGGATAAATAAGAGGTTATGTTTTCCGTGTAACTGATCTGACAGGTCCGAATTTAGAGATGCCGCTAGTTCAGTCCAGAGTAACTGTGCAGCACTTCCCTATCCCAGCAAAGACATCGGTCGATAAGGTGTGTGTAGGGAAAACGGGTCGGCGTGCAGTTTGGCTACAGCGGCATTGGGACACGGACGAATTCGATGTGATGAAAGGTACCTTTTCTACCTTGCCGAAGGTTGGCGCTCTATTTCCAAAACATCTTGCGTTCCCGTTCGGGCCGCTGCACACATGTGAATCTTTGGCCTTCGACGAAGCCTCGGGGAGAGTTGCAATGAGTCTACTTACAGGACAGCTGTACATATTGGACTAGTATGTGCATATGACCACTTCCATTCCTAGTTCAAAGTGTGCTCACCATGGCTCATAGTTAATTGGTGTAGGCGAGGTCTACGTGTGGGCGTGGATTGTGAAAAGTTCTAAGCCGTCTGGGTAGTGATATCTAGTGTCAGTTAGGTGCAATTTAATCAGCTACTATCTTTTGTCCGGATGCAGGGTCCAGATGATCGACCAACACGTGTTCTCCAAATTAGTAGAGTCGTCACGAATCACGATCACCATTTCACGTACAAAAGTTTTATCTCGACTGACTCCAGCTGTTACTCCGGTTTTACTCTCTTCTGTGCTTGAGTTTCTCGTGTCGTTTCAGCACATTCTCTACTAGGATCAGCTGGCATCGATGGAGCATGAAATAGAACAAATCGTGCAGGCCATTATCATCGCTTCTGATCCCACACAGGGTTCTCTCCATCAACAAGCCCTCGCATATGTTTCCACATTCCAACAGAATGCGAGCAGTACTTGGCGACTGGCTCTCCCTCTATTTGTAGATCGAAACGCAGAAGGATCTAGGAAGTACCCTCCACAGGCGCGATTCTTTGCGCTTCGCGTTCTGGATGAGTTTTTCGACAACCGGTGAGTCATATGTCCCCTGTGAGCGTGATTCGAGACAGTTCGGAGCATTATATTACATTGAAAGCAATGTTCACAATGATCAATGTCCTAGGATCCTCTTCATCGAATGTTCTTCATTAGTTACGTCCCCTCCATGCCGTTTAATAACTTCGCGTTTTTCTCACTTGGTGTAGAGCTAACTCCTTTATTCTTGATAGCTTCCAACCTCTGGATGAAGAAACTTTTCGGACTTTCCAACAAGCTTTGGTGTCTTACATTCAATCTGAATATGTTCTAGGGTCCGCGGAGTCAGATGCCACATGCAAGTCCATGTATGATTCTTCTCGATAGATGGCTCAATTAATTTGTCTAGTTCTTCGAAACAAGTTTTCTCATACACTAACTCTTTTTTTTTTATGCACCTACATGCAGCAATGGCCATCTTTTTTTTCAGATCTATTCACCCTCATTCGACCAACAGACAATTCATCACAATCCATCTTTAATCGACATATTTCTCTCCTCTTCTTCCACATCGTGCTGGAAATCTCTGGTGAAGTGGCTGACCAAATGATCAAATCCGCTCGGCCATTTGATGCTGATCGCCATACTCGTGACGCGCGGGTCCGGGATGCTGTCCGAGAGCGAGATGCAGCACGCATTAACGAAGCAGTTCTGACTCTAGTAGCAGAAGGGTCAGAAAGAATGACAAATTTACGGAAACGCGAAGACTCCGAGGCATCTCGCGAACTGGACGGGGCCGTTGAGGTGGTAGATTGGGGTACCAGGACATTTAGTTCTTACGTTGGTAAGCAATCCTCTTGCTCTGACCAAAGCCCAAGCTAATCCTGTGAAAGGATGGATTGATATCAATCTAACTGTGACACCGATCACCGTTCCACTCCTATTCAATCTGCTTGCAGATCCCTCCTTACCTATTCGACTAGCAACATCTGTAGCCCTCTTGCGCATTGTCGCGAAGGGATTGAAAGAACCTGCGGATAAGTTGAGTCTCCTTAAGGTACTTTCCTTGGGAGAGGTGTTAGATGCGTTAGAATCCAAAACGAGGACACAACAACTAGATCGCGGTTCTGATAACACCGACGAGGGAGAAGAATCATATCGGGAAGCACTAGGGAAATTGCTCAACGTATTGGGCTTAGAAATTTCCAAGCTTTCAGATGTAAGTACCATGTCGTGCTGATTATCTGGATTCTAACCAGACTTTCAGGATTGCCCTAACGATGCGATTCGTTCCGAAGCCACAACTTATCTGACGCAACTACAACCTGTTATGCTTCGATTCTTGGCAGATCCTTATGACGACACTTGTTCTACGGTTTTTCCGTTTCTGCAGGTCATCCTCAGCAGTGTTCGTTTGTTTTACGTCCACTGCCGACCCCTTGCTCATGCTTAGTTCCTGTAGTATAAGCGCAGCAGAAAGATTTCGTCTAACCCGATTGATGATACCAAACGTTCTTTTCTCACTTCCCTTCTCCAAGTCATTTTGACGAAGATGAAATGGGATCCGGATGCAGACCCCGACGATGTAGATGAAGATGATAACGCCGAGTTTGAAAAAATGCGCAAGGTACTGATTACTGATTCATATGTTGCCATGTGTCTTGATGCCACATTGTGTAGGAATTGCGGATATTCATGGACTCGATCCTATCTATAGACCAAGATCTTGTCACAGGAGCCGTGCGTACACTTGCATTGAATACTATCACCGCATATCAAAATGGCATCTCGATCAAATGGCATGATGCGGAACTTGGCATTTATCTGGTTTATATTTTCGGTGAGATCAACAAAAGTAAGTGGATCCTCGATCTTGGCGGCAGAAATGTCCTGAAGCACATCGCGAAGCCGGTGGCAAAGGTCGAGCAGCATTTTGTCTAGCCCCGGCTGTTGACAAAGAGAGGCGAAAAGCAACGGATTATTCAGAATATCCACTGACCACTCATGGAGAGATGCTCTATGCACTCGTCCAATCCGGTATATCGTCTTACCCGCACCGTACAGTTGCTCTTCAATTCTTCGAAACTGTCGCTCGATATACCGATTTCCTCAAAGTTCGTAAAGAGTGCATCATTCCTACACTGGAGGCAATGGTCGACAGTCGGTCAGTCAACTAGTTTTCAATCCTTTTCCTTAGCTGACCTCCATACACCTGAAGAGGTCTTCATAATGATAACTCTGCTTTCCGATTGAGATTGTTTTATCTCTTCTATAAATTCATCAAAGAGGGCAGAGAGGATATTCCTCCAGATATCTGCGCTGGTATCATTGCCAGCGTGCAAGATCTGCTTCAAATAGAAGTCGAAATGCCGAAACTCGATGATTCAGAAGCAGATCTTTTGACGGAGGTGGTTAGAAGTTCCACCTTTGATTCACAGCTATATCTGTATGAGACTACCGGAATCCTTTGCTCTTTGTTATTCAAAACACCGGAGCAACAGGCTTCGCTCCTCCTCTCTCTCGTAAAACCACTGATAGACGAGCTCTCAGTCAATTTACGAGTGGCTACCAAGGGGAGCCAAGAAGTTGTACCTATTGTCAAAGTTCATCATATCATTATGGCGCTAGGAAATATTTCAAAAGGCTTCCCAGATTATCCTCAGCCACCTCCAACGGGATACATTTTACCCCCTCTGGATGTTTTTGCGCAGGTGGCCCAGGCCATTCTCGTATGCTTGGAGGCGATGAACGTGATCAAAATTGTTCGGGATGCAGTGAGTAATTTGGACTTAGGTTCTGCTGTGCTCCATGCTCACACTTCAAACAGACTCGGTTTGCCTTTGCTAGGATTCTTGCGAGTGCAGGACCCAGCATTACCCATTTTATACCTCCACTTATGTCCAACCTCCTTGCTCATTTCGAGCCCTCTGAATTGGTTGACTTTATGAATTTCATTGGCCTGTTGATTCGTAAACTGCAGGTCTGTCTGCTTTCTGGAGCGTATTACCTTAGCCCTAAATGCCACAATTCTTTAGAAGGACATGTTCGATGTACTTGACCAACTCATTGGCCCTCTCAGTGCACACATAACCTCTCTTCTATCGCAACCTGTTTCCGGCACTGATGACCAACGGTCTCAAATCGATACTAAGAAGGCGTACCTCGCACTGCTTAACGGTATCATGACTGCAAAACTTTATGGAATTTTCACTTCGGAAAGTGAGTTTTTTGTCCACTTATCGTTTGTTTCATTCTCAAGTCTTTTTCCTAGGAAATTCTCGTGGTTTTGAGACGTTGATTGAGAGTATGCAACAGTTAGCTGAAGACGTTTCTGATCCGCCCAGCCAGAAGGCTGCATTTACCTTCCTGAATCGATGCATCAGTACATGGGGCCAACTGCCTGCTTCAAAGGATGTGCAAACAGAATCAAACAGCCTGCCGGGTTTCGATAGATTTATCTACGAACGTCTCGTTCCTACGGCCTTTCGCGTACTATCGCTGCCAGAATTCAATCCGAAAGATGGGCAGATGATGGTGGTAAGTACTGTCCTCAAGTGTTACCAGAGATTCTTCAATGATATTTCGTGCAGGTTCTTCATGAAATAGCGAATCTGCTGCAGGCCGTCTGCCAGACCAGAGGGCCGGAAGCATACAACTACTTCTTGTCCGTCTTTCTCCCATCGCAAAACTGGCCCCAAGAAACGGCTCTAGAATTCACAACGAAACTACGAGATCTAGATGGTAAAGGCTTCCGCAAGTACTTTACAGATTTTGTCCGATCCTCTGGCTCGTCATAGCATCACTCTAATCATTTAGATTGACACGTTTTACAGACACTTACACACTTTTCTTGCTTCGCACTATTTACTTACCTACATATTTCATGCACGCAATCTAGCCTCCTGTAATCTTACGCGCTCTTGCTATTATCTGGCTCTAAATTTTAATGAATAACGAAGTTTCTGCTGGCGTTCAACGTTCAACTTCCAAGTTGTATCTCGAGCGTGAGCAATTGGCAGCTTCGTAATCTTGTGACGTCGGGTGTAGTAGTCACGACTAAGTTCATTGTACTTGATGATCATGGCCAGCGGTACGCATTTCCGTTGCCTTATTGTACCCAATCCCTTACTAGGTCTCAGCTGCTCGTAGGAAGCCCAAAATCGTGTGTGATCTAACTTTCATACTCAAATTTCATAAATGTTGAAGCGACCTTGACTGGTTATAATCACAGAGACCTCCACGTAAAGTATGTTCGATGAAAGTCTCCGCGCGTCAACGTTACTGAATGCCCGGTACTAGCACGGCTCAGACTTCTCTGCAGAGAAAACATGGTCTGAACTAGCGACCAACATCCGCGAGATTCACAATCGTGATGCCTCAAATCTGTCCTTTGAAGAAAACTATCGTTTCGCGTATAATATGGTTCTTCATAAACAGGGGAAAATGCTGTACGATGGCGTCAACAAGCTTGTTGCCGAGAATCTCGACAGACTAGCCAGGGAAAAGGTCTTCCCGGTCTTTCCGACGGGAGTCGTCGATGATCCTATGCACCAGAGTCAAGAGGGAGAACTTCTTCTGAAGGGATTGAAGAATATTTGGGACGATCACTCAGCGAACATGATTAGGTTGGGACAGATCTTGAAATATATGGTAACGTCCAACTATTCTGTCTACCCATGTCACGCCCTAACACGCAGTTCAAAGGATCGAGTGTACACCAAGACTGACAATGTACCAGAAATATGGGATGCCGGACTTAACCTCTTTCTCAAGCACATCATTCGCCCTCCGATACAAGACCACCTTGTCAAAGCCATCCTCAAGCAAATCCAGTTCGAACGGGATGGGTACGGCATTAACATTTCACCAGTCAAAGGATGCGTTGATGTTTTCCTCAACCTCGATGTCGATGACACTGGTGTTACTGTTTACAAGCGTGATCTAGAACCTGCAGTTCTTAGTGAGAGCGAAGTGTTCTATAAAGCTGAGGGTGAAAAGCTGCTGGAATTTTGCGATGCTCCAGAGTTCTTGCGTAGGGTCGGTGAACCTTCACTCTCTATTATACACTCTGAACTTTTTACAGGTAGAAAAACGCCTTGAAAGCGAGGATCGCCGCACACACCATTATTTGTCAAGGCACACCGCCACTCCTCTCCGACAGATCCTACAGGACAACCTCTTAACGCCTCACCTTTCCACCGTCATATCATTACCAAACTCAGGTCTAGATACTATGATTGACACGGATAAGGTTGACGATATTGCCCGTCTCTATCGTCTTTTCACCATGGTACCGAATGGCTTGCCATGTCTCAAACGATCACTCAAGGACTCTATTGCACATCGCGGAAGAGATATTAATCGTCTTTCGCTGGTAATGGAAGGTGGCGATGTAGACGCAGTAGGTGACGAGGCAGGCAATGTGGTTCGGAAGGACAAGGGCAAGGCTCGGGCTCCAAACCCTGGCACCCAAACCCTTTCTTTAGCCCTTAGATGGGTTCAAGACGTTCTTGATCTGAAAGATAAATTTGACCTCATATGGAGACGAGCCTTCAAGAATGATCCCCAAGTGGACAGTGGTCTGAACGAGGTAGGCGCTGCTTCGTGAATAATGACTAAGTCAAATGTTCGACTTTAACAGGCTTTCGAATCGTTTGTTAATGGTAACGAAAAGGCACCCGAATTTATTTCCTTATTCATTGATGATAATTTGAAGAAGGGTCTCAAGGGGGTGAGCTGAACCAAGCACACGGTGACCCTTACTGACTCATCGCAGAAAACCGACGCCGAGATTGATGCTGTGCTGGATAAGACGATAACGGTCTTCCGGTTCCTTACAGACAAGGATGTCTTCGAACGTTATTATAAGAGCCACCTTTCGAAGCGGCTTCTTCACGGGCGATCTGTATCCGACGATGCGGAACGTGGCATGCTCGCCAAGTTGAAGGTGGAATGTGGATACCAGTTCACTCAAAAATTGGAGGGAATGTTTCACGACATGAAGATTTCTGCAGACATGATGCAAACGTACCGCGCCCATCTAGAACAGACGACGGTTCGTCATGTAGACAATCCCGCCTTCGCTGATTCTGACGTTCCTCATAGCCTCCGAAGGTTGACCTTTCTGTTACCGTTATGACATCGGGCTATTGGCCAATATCTCAGACTCCTTCTCCTTGCATACTACATGCTGACCTGGTTCAGACGTGTAAATCGTTTGAGCAGTTTTACCTGTCCCGACATTCTGGACGACGCCTCACATGGCAACCTTCACTGGGTAACGCCGACATACGAGTATCGTTCAAGGCTCGAAAGATTGAGCTCAATGTATCAACTTTTGCCATGGTCATCCTACTTTTGTTCAGTGAACTTGAAGAGGGCGAATTCCTCACTTATTCAGTGAGTCCACCATTGTATCCTTCCAGCTCTTTCTGCGACTGTTTCACTTTCTTGCAGGAGATAAAGGACGCTACAACCATCGTTGACAATGAACTTCAGCGACATCTTCAGTCGCTGGCATGTGCGAAATTCAAGATCCTGAAAAAACACCCGCCAGGCCGGGATATCAACACCGACGACTCTTTCTCTTTTAATGATGATTTTACTTCTACGATGCAAAAAGTAAAAATTAACACGATTTCGTCCAAGGTGGAATCTAGTGACGAACGAAGGGAAACTCGGGATCGTATTGATGAAGAGAGGAAGCACCAAATTGAGGTCTTTCGCATTTTCGTTTTTGATGTCGAATACTGAGTTGGGATTGTAGGCATGCATTGTGCGTATTATGAAGGATCGGAAGCATATGACGCATAACGACCTCATGAACGAGGTGACACGCCAGTTAGCCAGTCGATTCCAACCTGACCCACTCAATATCAAAAAGCGGATCGAGGGTCTGATTGAGGTATTTCGTTTCGCCATGCTGTGAGTATGGACTAATTGGATTGTTACATAGAGGGAGTATCTAGAGCGTTGCGAAGATCGACGATCCTACAATTATCTGGTACGGTTCGTGTTCTGTTTACTGCTCAATGACTCACTCTTGATAGGCATAAGCATGTAATCATCGTAATCTATCATCTTTGTACAGTAATCAAATCTCGCATGGATCAGCATCACTCGTAGCAACATAATGCTAGCCTTGAATTTATGACCTTCTGACATACCCAACAAGATGTAGAGGTTGCATAATGTTTTGCCATAGGGCTTATTTCGGGTCAGTTTTTCGGATCAGTTTACTCTACATCTAACCTAGTTTGTTATTCATAGCCTGAGTGAGTCTCGACTATTCGTAACCTCTGGGACCTGCGACTCCTTTCCCGCCGCCAGGCGTTGACACCCCTCTTTCAATTTCTTGTCTCCTAACGTGTTCCCATGAAATGGTTTGAGGATTCAAGCCCGAGAGGAGGAATCGTAGTTCAGGGTGAAACAACAGGTGGGCAGGACGTGCGGTTGTACGACGTGATGAGATGGGGCGGTAGGCGTTTGCTGTAGTTCAGTCCGACGAGGTTATTTAGTCCACTGGTTTTTTGATCATATTCAGGTTGCTGGCATTGCGTGACAAGTCGCACACCGGCATACTAGTTTCGTAAATTGCAAATGAACAGGATCCGGACTCTGGTTGAACGGAAAGAGGTTGGGGACGTGGATGAGGATAGCAACCGAAATCCTCGCCACGATCCTCTTTTACCTCGACGTAACAGATATTTGTTCTACGAGTGCTACTCAGCCCAGAAGCATTCAGACATTACGAGGGACATTGGCCGCCGAATCCGGACACGAGCCACATAGAGACCGCCGAAGAACTGATAAACAAATGTCCGGTTCTGCTAGAACAAATCAAGATTGCATACCACTCTGAGCATAGAGAATATGCAACTGTTCTGGAAAACAGTAAGTAACAAAGACATATACATACTTTATCAATACTGCAGCCTTCTACAGGTCCCTCTGGCTCCGAGAGTTTGTGTCTCAAACACAGGCGAACGTGAAAGCCTTCCTTGACACCGTCCAACCGAAGTTTGAGAAACTCTTGGAAGGGGAATTTTCTCTTCCCATCTGGGAACCTCCATCCAACCAAGTTGACCCTGCTTTTAAAATACACATTCAGGGTTTGGGAATCCCTCAGATTGCCAACCTTCCCAATCTCCTTCTTCACAATATCGGTAACCCCCGACTGGTACCAATATGGCCCTAAATTTTCGAGCGGAATGGAGAGAATCTTTTCTGATAGTCGAAACATGTATGTCCCACTGCCAGTGTTGCCCCTGCACTCTAGTTAGCTTATTTTTTCACAGCCTGCTACTGAATACTCCAGGGTCGGGGAAGGCCAGACTCCTGCTGCAAGGTGCCTGCACATCTTGGTCCCTTTTTTACATGTTTCGGCGCATATTGCACAACAGTCCATTACTATAGGCCAGAGAGATCTTGGATCACAAGATCTGAAGATCTCGAACAGTTAATTTTTGGTTTGGTTCCAACTACTCGTTTGTTAACCGCCAAATTGGAGGATAGAGATCCATCTCTCTTAGAGCGGCAGGTAGAACAGAATAGATGTATTGTGGTGCGCCGCCTACATCAGATAATGACTGCACGGTTAGAAATCTTCAGCACATTTTTACAAGCTATGCAAAAGCTGCAGTGTCTACGTCAAAAAACTCACACGGTGCAAGAATTACAAAAACTGTGGCTTTGGCTACAAGTGGTTCCGGAGGCAGTTGTCGGAGGGGACATTTTTTTGGAGTTGACGGCACTCCCCAACAGAGCCGATGATGCGTACTTCAAAATTCCTACACTTTTGTCCGATGTAAAGCTGTTACTACCTCGAACAGCCAAGTTTTACTGCGTACTTGACGAACACAGGCAGCCGGCGCCCAGACGCCTTCAGAGGCACCAAAAACAACATTAAACGGTCGATCCTGCGAGAAATCGGCATACCAAGTTTGCAATCATCATTTCAGGAACTGGACTCCCATATGATCAGTTTGATGAAACGCTCAAGTCGGATCTGTTCAAGACTTCATCGATCATCGTACGCGAACATTTGCGACAGGACCCAGTCGATTCCAGGAACCTTCCCACTAACAAGCAATGTTTAAAACGCATTGGGACACGGGAGTGGCAAACGCCGGCTGATGTAAGGTCGGAGTTTTAAACCCCGACCTTCAACGGTTTTCGATGTTGCAAGGAGAATTGCGAGGCACCACACTATTTGAAAGGGGAAGGAAAAGCTGTAGGTAAGCTAGTAGACATGCTGGGCTACATGTATGTAAATAAATTATAATTTTTTATTGACTATGTGAGGCACAGGAGAGTGAACAAGATAAAAAGTGGGAATGTGACATTTTCTCATGATCTCATCCACCCGGCCCCCAAAAATGCAAATTGCTCACCATCCACTCACTCAAAAAATCCTAGCCTCAGAGGGGGAATGCAGTACATGCATTGGCACCTCTGGAGCAAGTTCACGCAATTTTCGGCTTGCCCAAACTCACTCAACAACACCAGCAATGGACACGATCACAGCCCATCATTTCCCCTCACGAGAATTGATGGCATTCACTGAATCACGCGTTCTCGGTCAGCTCGGGGTGTCCCATGAAAAACGGGGAGCTTAGGCTTTCTGTGGGACACGCACTTTTTGGGTGGCTGGCCCAGCCAAATCGTGTCCCATGAAAAATAAGTTGCTTAGTAGATTCTGTGACATGCTGCCTGATTTGGAAGACCCTGCACAGGTGCGTGGAGGGGCTCATCAATTGATCTGATTGAGCTACACCATACTCGGCTAACTGTATCTACATCATCAATACCTCTCCCAGCTCCGCCCGGCCATCAGACACTCACACTCGCCATCACAAACAACGACCAGCAGCTGTTCCCGCCCTGCTGCACAGCCGCCATGTCCCAACATGACGTGGGACACGCTGATGTAAGTGTTCACCCCCGTGTCCCACAACAGCAAAGCATTCTTAGAATTATACATCCCTGCAAAGTATCTTCAGTCAGATGCCGGAAAGCAACTTC
>QMFE01010255.1:0-11466 GCA_003314665.1 Tricholoma sp. MG77 | reverse complement strand
CTTACTTTTCATGAGGCCAGTACGTGCATAACGCACTGTTGCATTGGAGATACATGCTGGATCACCCCAGCTTAGGGCATCAAGAAATATAGTAAGATTTATTCCAAGATCCTCCATGCCTTCGAGTACTTTCACAACCTTCTCCACTAATGATCCCTCCATCCGTTCACGAAGAAGCTGGGTGTTTCTGACTTGAATTGGCACAGTAATGTGGAGTTCACCTTCATCATCAGACTCGTCGCCAGAGTCAGATAGGACATAATCAAGGCCATCAGAACCATCAGAGCTGTCATAAGTGCGCGCTTCGGCGTCCAGAAAGGTTTCATTCCAGCTCGAGTCCATTGACAGATGTGAGAGATAAGATGAGATAATTCTTAAAATGGAAAGTCACAGTGACACCATCACACGATCAAGGGTTTGGCATACCAACTGCACCAGACGTTGTGGTGCGATCTCTGCACTGTATTTTGACACTCCGACACATCTCCGACGGTCCACCCGGACCGAAGGTCCTGCACCACAACGGATGGGGACGAGACTACGACAACCAGCCATATCTGTTCGTAAGACTCATATTCTTAACAATGTGATTTTTCGGAAGGGGCCTATCGTTTGGGATTCAGCTGTAAATGTCGAATCTTGCACTACTGGGCTAATTATAATAACAACGTTGCTACTAAGTACTTGCTACATCACACGTTCTAAGCCAATTCAAGTACTTAATATTTGATCACACAGATATGCAACATGCAAGGGAATTTTATTACTGTCCGAACCAACGTAAACGTCTGCTCCTTCTACACAATGCCAGATAAATACATCAATTGATATCTGTACGGATTCCAACGAGTTTGCCTGTCGAGGACAAGTCTGGCCTGGGTTAAATAGAAAAAAAATAATCACGCACAATGCAGCAATTACTGTGCCAGGGGAGCCGCATGAGGACCCTTGGGAACCGAGTCATCCATACCAAGGGGGACTAAACGTGCTTGCTCCCCATCGAGCTCGAGCGTGGGCTCATCGTGATGGTGGTGGTGGTGGTGGTGTCGGTGCTCCTCCAACTCAGCACGCTCACGCTCAAGCCCCAACTCAGCACCCTCGCGCTCGCGCTCCAACTCATGGAGTCTGTGTCTAAGCTCACCCTCTTCCTCTTCGAGTTCATGAAGATGATGATGGTGGCGATGGTGATGGTGGCGATGGTGGTGGTGGCGATGGTGGTGGTGAGGGTGGCATCGATGCTTCGTTTGCCTGTCTAACTCAACACGCAGTACTACTTTGATAGTGTCCACCAAACGACGGTGTTCCGGAGGGAGATGGGGAAGTACAAGCGCATCCATGTCATCTCGAAAGGATCGACCTTCTAATGTTGCTGGGGCAGGAGCACTACGAAACAAATTTGAGTATTGGCTCGAAAGTCAAAGTAGCATAAGAATATACACACCTTGAAGGCTTTGTAGGAACCGCCATTGTGGTCGAGACGTTAAGCACCAAGGCTGCGAGAAGGATAGCGGCAGCTTTTGATATCATCGTCGTAAGGATGAGTATACAGATATTGAATAATAGAAAATTATCGGCGCGAGATTGACAAAATCGAGGAAGGATAGGGATTCTTTGGCTACCAGCGCCGAAGAAGAACGAGTTCAACCGAAGAACTTTGGGAGGGCAGCCAGGCTCTTTATACTCGAAAATCCCAAGGCGTTTCCTGATGCACGAGCCCTCAAGGTAACAACCGGCTCGCATCGGCACACAGTTGAGCCGCTAACACAGCAAGATCAGATCAACCGCTTGCCACATCGTGAGCAGTTGACGCCTGATAAGTTATACCATGATTGCGCAGCTTGGGCAGCTTGGCAGAACGGAACAACCATGCCGGTATGCCGGACAGTTTATGTAGGTATGCCCACGGTGTCTTTCACGTTTCTGCTTCCGTCTCGCTCCTTCGGAACACCCATTTGGTTGAAAGGCTTGGCTATACCCTCATACGCAGAGTTATCGCTGGCAAAATCATTCACATCGATGTAATGAATGCAGAAATTCAAGAAGAATATTTCCCTCACAAATTTTCTTTGAAAACGGAGAAGACGCTGGAACTGCCGCCATGCCGCTTGTTGGCAAGTTAGATTTCAAACAGCGTATTAAGTAAACGATGTTGGAGAGTGCATCGATATCATCAATGGGAAATTTAAACGTGAACTCGAATTTGTATGACAATGTTAACCATAAACTTCAGTTGCGCACCTTCTTTCTCCATAGGCCCTGTCGCTAAAAGTCAATTTTACACTCCTTTATTGCAGCTTTTGTGATGATGCGATGATGCGGTGACTTGCAGACTCTGCGATTCAGAAGATCTAAAAAAACCATAGCCTTAACAAAGCCTTAAGGTGAACCCGGCCGTATCCACGCTCAGGCTAGCTTTTCTGTTTGAACGTTATGCCGCGTGATGCCGACGGAACAAGCTGTGGCCGCAAACTCACTGATACACAACCGTTGAGTTTTGAGTTTGTTATTAATAGCCTAAAGCGGCATGCAATCCCAAACACCATCACCGCGGCAGCAATGCATCGCTATATTGATTTTCCAGAAGATATTTTTTCGGTCGGTACAGTCGAACTCCTTTTAACCCATACTTCTGATAACCCATAACCCCTTAGAACCCATAGCTCGAGCTGTCCACCAAGTTGGGTTCGCAGGGAATTGCATACCATAACCCATAGGTCCGCAATAACCCATAGGTCCACAATAACCCATAACCCATACCCATCTGTAGGCAAAACCCATAGGTTTACCTACCATATTAGGCCTAGTTCTTTGATCCTACTATCAAACACATGGTAATTCATAGACTCCCGACCAGTCAGTATATCAGCACGTGCACATGTTGATATGAAGGCAGTGCTGATATACATATACCAACTGGAATACATGGGCTTTGTATAGATGCACTCGTTATATCTGAGTTTGAGTTCAATGTAAAATATTATTTGTTAGCATGTTGCAAATAAGATTTTCCAAGGTTTGGGGGAAGATTCTGGAAAACTTGTCTGTTGCAGCACATGATGCTAGTCACATGACAGGCATGTCTATGAAACACAATAAGCACGATGCTTCAAAACAGAAAGCAGAGATCGTGATCAGAATCTTTGGAGTGTGCCAAGGAAGAGGAAGGGTGTTACGAATGGAAGAGAAAATGTGCAGGGGGGAACGGAATGGATGATGGACAGACACGCAAGGTGACGCGAGCTGGGAATGGATTGCAACAGATGTATTGCTTGATGTGTGAGCATGGGGAACAAGCACGAACAGTTGCAGAAGGTGTAGCAGTAGTGCGAAGACATGAACGGAGTTGCGCGCAAGATCAAGCACAGAGTGTTATGTCCTGTGCAACCACACTCCATAACCCCTACCCGACTCCAGAAAATCATGATGCCCTCGCACTTGAGTCCAACCTGCAAGCACATGTCCGCGCATGCAGCGCACACTCGTCCGTGCGTGCTCTCGCTCTCACATATTGTGCTTGTGCCACTCCCTCGCTCTCGCACCTTTGCGCTCATCTCGGTCATCAATGCTACCTTGTTCCCATGCCATCACAAGTCCATGTGGTATTATCCCCTTGCCGAACAATCTGTGCATCCAAATACGTTCTCGCATGTGTCCTCTTACTTATTCAGTATTATCTTACTCACACTTTTATTATCCACCTTCCTATTCACTCGTTGCTATCCTTTATTTTAAGTACAGTTATCTGAGCTATGCTGCTCCGCGCAAGGAGTGCCACTCTTCCTACATACATAGCTTAAATACAATGTCACTAAATTCCTTGTAACTCACTTGTTAATCGAAAATCGAGATCGAACACCGGATCCCGGTTCTCATTAAGTTCATCTCCTGTCACAACTCGTGTGTGCTCGTCTACTCATGTGCCACTCTCGTGCGTGTGCGCACGACCGCCACAGTTCTCGCTCTGAAGTTATGGTCCACCCAGAAACCAAACAAGAGGTGCAACCCTATTGGGAAAGTGGTTGAAGCCAAGACCGTGTGTTTTAGCATAGCTCTGCATTCACCCAACATCAGCTAAGTCCTCAGTGCACGTTCTTGTGCTGTTTCCCAGTACCGCTGAGCTGTACCTGATCCTTCCTATGACCCCATCCTATGGCGTTCCCGGTTCATAACACAGAGCACCAATGCGCGGAGAGCAAAGCACGAGGCGCAAAGTGCAAAGCGGATGTGGGGGTGCTTGCAGAAGAAGCTGTAGTGAACGTAAGCCTACTCGTCCAAGAGGGGAGCATACACAGCTTTGAAGAACTGGCGGACATATGGGCTAATGGCTTCAACCATGCAGAGCAGGCTGGTTGTGTTATGAACTGGGAACACTATAGGACAAGGTCGTAGGAAGGATCGGGTACAGCTCAGCGGTACTGGGAAACAGCACAAGAACGTGCACTGAGGACTTAGCTAATGTTGGGCAAACGTGGAGCTATGCTAAAACACATGGTCTTGGCTTCAACCACTTTCCCAATAGGGTTGTGCCTCTTGTTCAGTTTCTGGATGGACCGTAACTTTGGAGCGAGAACTGTGGCAGTCATGCACAGACATGTGAGTGCAGCATGTGAGTAGAGTGGACAAGCATAGATGAGTGTGGCGTGAGCATGCGGACGTGCGAGTGAAGCATGTGTGAGTTGTGGTAGGAGATGGACTTAATGAGAACAGGAATTTGGTGTTCGATGTCGATTTTCAATTAACAAGTGAGTTACAAGGAACTTAGCTACATTGTATTTAAGCTACATAGGAAGAGTGGCACTCCTTGTGCAGAGCAGCATAGCTCGGATAACTGTATTTAAAATAAAGGATAGTGACGAGCGAATAGGAAGGTGGATAATAAAAGTGTGAGTGAGATAATACTGAATAAGTAAGAGGACACATGCGAGAACATATTTGGATGCACAGATCGTTCAGCGAGGGGGTAATACCACATGGACTTGCGTTGGCATGGGAACAAGGTAGCATTGATGACCGAGACAAGCGCGAAGGTGCAAGAGTGAGGGAGCAGCACAAGCATTGTATGCGAGAGTGAGAGCACGTGCAGTCAATGACGGATAAGCGTGTGCTCCATGCGTGGACAT
This sequence comes from Tricholoma sp. MG77, assembly GCA_003314665.1. NCBI lineage: Eukaryota > Fungi > Basidiomycota > Agaricomycetes > Agaricales > Tricholomataceae > Tricholoma > Tricholoma sp. MG77. The sequence goes on along the minus strand of QMFE01010255.1, from coordinate 6,346 downwards.
ATGTGCACGGGTTGTGCTCGAGTGTGCATGGGTGTGCAATGGCGTAGCACCTATGGAACAATAGTTACATGATTTTCTGGAGTCAGGTATGGGTTATGGAGTGTGGTTGCATGGGACATAACAGGTTGCGCCCTGACCTAGCAACGAGCCCATATTTTGGAATTAAGAGAAGAGGATGACTAGGAGTAAGAGAGCGGACAAGACTGAGTTCAACAGTGGATGTATTGCGGAGGTTACACATGGGAACACATGCGGACAATGCAGGTAACAGACAAGTACAAAAGTACAAGTGATATGAGGAAATATCAAATCGAAGTTGGTAACAAAGCTAAAGAATAAGAGTGGGAGCTATAGCTATTTAACAAGCATGAGAGCATAAGGAAGCACAGCACTCTGCAATTACATAAGGCGGGTACAGAATAACATAATTGAAATAGTAGTGAATGAATTTCAAATAAATAAATGAGATGAACTAAGAATACGGACTTGAAATAAGGATTGCAAATTCGGTTGCACATGGCATGACCCAGGATAAGTGCTATGCACAAGGTGAGAGCAGAGTGGATCAGATAATGCTAGAGTTGCATGGTGCGCATGCAGAAATAGCTTGCACAAGAATAGATGTGGGTTGTGATGTGAAACAAGGTTATTGCACGAAAATGGATGCACGAGGTGCAGGGAGTGGGGAGCTCAGGAGACATGTGGAAGCAGAAGCACAGCGCGCAACACATGCACAGGGTGCACATGATGATGCTTGACTACATGGAGATCATGGACGGATGGACTTTGACCACGGTGATAATGCAGAAGTGCTAGCACAAGCGTAGCAGCGTGTAGAGAGCAAAACACTAGCTGGAATGACTTGTAAATTGGCAAGAAGGTTCTAGGGGGTGTAGGGAATAGTCACAGGTGGGACAGGTGTCATGGGGAGCATAGAAAAATGTGTGACAATGAGGGGGGTAGTTATGGATCATAACAAAGGGAGAACATGTTTCTTTTTCTTGCCCTTCTTGACCTTCATCATGCACAGACCTCCAATGACGCTAGATGTCAAAACATGTTGGAGAAATGTCAAAGTCACATTGTGCTTACAAAGCCCAGACACAACTTTTTCAGCCAAGATCGCAAGCTCACCTAGCCTATCATTGAGTCACCATCACTGTTTTGGCAGGAAGTGTGACACACTGCCAAATTAGTCATGGGACTTGGTGAGATTTCCAAGTTTCAATTACAGCTTGCATCTTGTTTGCCACTAGTTTGGTGAAATAACAAGCTCGTTATTGCCTACAACCTGTAATTATGCTAATGCTATGGAACTATGTCTGCTAATGAATCTTGGGAGCTTGAATTGGTCTGCAATGCAACAATACTTGGTACCCAATATGATGTCAGTGGGAGCATTGGGGGGTCAACAGTAGGTTGTGTAGGATGTACTGAGTACTGTCCAGTATCATTGTTAGGTGCAATGGGTTTGAGGTCTCATCAAAGCACCAGCTCACTGATTTGCTGCAGCACTATTGCAGACTTATGCTGCTTTGGGCACTTCTCGGCTACTCTGGTCTCACCTTCTTCTGCCACATCAACTTGCCATTGTACCCCTTTTGTCTTTGTGTTTGTTAAGGAGTGACACAGGTACAGATAACACCATGTGTTTCTGGTCACAGGTATGGGTATGGGATTGCCATACCCAGGCAACACTGTACCCTTTTCCATGGTGTTACAGGTATGTGCAGGTATGCCGGTACTGGTATTTTGGTCAGGTGAGTGATCATCTGACCTTGTTGATTCACTCATGACATGTCTAATTTTAAACTACAGGATTATTCATGACCACCACCACCATAGCACCCCCAACCACTGCCATGAGAAATAGCTTGCAGGATGGACACAGGGAGCGAGGACAACTAGTAAGCAACCACAATGGCCACAGTGCATAGGAAATGGGCCCAAACAATGTCTATTGTCATTTGGGCCCTGGGTATTTTTATATATCTTTTGTTCTTGTTTTTTTTCTAACTAACTAATGTTTTTATTTTATTTTTAGGTTCTAATAGTCTATAACAACAAGACAACACCATCAACAGCACCCCCCCACCACTGCTGTGGGCCTCTGCTTACAGGGTGGATAACAACAGGGATGGGACCAGTAGTGTTTTGAAGTCCAGTTCGGTCCAGTTTTTTGCCCACCTCAGGGGGCAACCATGGACTGGACCAGTTCATGTATTTCAAAGATTATATGCAACTGTAGACTGGACTGGTATAAACCGGTCTGTCACGGTTGCCTAACAGTTGCTGGACCGGTCACCACCAGTCCAGAACTAAACTGGTCAGGACCACGTAAGTAATACAAATTGTATACTAAGCTAAACACTAATATATATTTTAAAACTACATTCACAACCTGTGAGCAGAGGCTCACAGCGATTGAGGGGTACTAGCCTACAAATAATAAATGAAAGAAAAACTCCCCCCACAGGATGTGTGAGGGGTCCCCACTAGCATACAAAAAAAAGAGAAAAAACTACCCCTGCTATCCTGCGTTTGCAGCGAGTGGGGGGGGGTTGTCCCTCGTCTGTCATCTGTCATCCATCGTCTGTTGTTTGTCGTCTGTTGTTTGTCGTCCGTCATTCATCATTCATCATTCGTCGTCATCTGGGGCAGGTGTTGGGTTAATGCTGCTGGTCTCAAGGTGGTTAGTGTGATGTGGTGGGGTTACAAGGTGGTGGGGTGCGTACCTGAGCTGGTGGTGCTACATTTGACGTTTGATGTTCGTCAGTCGTCGAACCTTGTCCATCTGTCATTAGCACCTGTGTTCCCCATGCAAGCAGTCGCTCACAACGGTAGGGGCGGGTGCTGGATACTGTCATTACTAATGGTTAGATGGGGTAGTCAGTGGTGTGACATGGCAGGTGTATGGGGTGGGTGCTTACTTCCTCGTCATTTGTTTGTCGTCTGTTGCTTCCTAACATTCATCGTTCAAGGTTTGTAGTTTGTCGTTGGTCAAACCTTGTCCTTCCGTTGTTAGCACCTGCATTCCCCCACGCGAGCAGCTGCCCACAACAGCAGGGGCAGGGGCTGGATCAATACTGTCATTGCCAAATGGTTGGGGTAGTGAGCGGTGACGTCATGAGTGTACGGGGTGGTGGGTACTTACTTCATTGGACATAACATAGTGTAAACCCTACAAAGAAAAGGAAAGAATGCTATTAGTAGTAAAATAACAACAATTGAATAATACTTACTTACAATGCTTCATGAATGCAGTTGAACCTGTGTGATGTGGCATGGTGGTTGAAGGGGTTTGGCAGTGGTCGAGGTGGCTGTTTACATTGAGGGGGGCATGGTGGACATAATGGTGAGAGAGGAGGGAGACGGGAGATGGTTCTCGTGGTTGGGGGAAGTGTGAGCTGGCAAAAAGAGAGTGTACACACGTCCATCAAGGCGTCAATCACTCGTTCCGGCAACTGCCAGACAGTGATCGATGCAATGAGCACATTGAAATCAATGCCCCGAGGCCTCCTCCACTGTTGACAATGCCAAAAAGACTGCTTGGACATGTGGGGGAGTGTTGTGTTAATACATTAGCTACCTCGTGTGTAACACAGGCCCAAATGATGTGTATTGTCGTTTGGGCCCCAGGCAAGTATTTTCTTATCTCATTTCTTATTTTTAGGGTGGCATGAGTCATGCCACCCATCACATCACTGGCAGCTGTCTCGTGCCCCAAGTAACTTTTTTCTTTCTTTCTTGTTTCTATGAAAATACTAACTGACTCTTCATTATAATTTAGATTCCATTGTAGTGGTAACAAAGGACACAGATGCAACACCACCCACCCATGCCCACGGCCACCAATCCCCTCCCCCATCTAAACGGGATGTGAGGGTGTTGTTTATGGTCAGGAGCGTGGAGAGCGACACCGGGAGACCCCAGGAGGGGGATACCCACCAGGTAAGCCCCCAACTAGCCCCATAGATGCGCTGTGTCATGCTGATCTGCCCAACCCCCCCAAAACAGATGACAACGACAGAAATGAGTACCAGGGCTCCACCACAACCACCCACAGCGACGAATGACACACCACCCGCCCCCAGCCCCACAAGCAACTGCTCGGGGGGTGGATTGTGGGTAGAATGGCGAGAGGCAACTGCGACCACAACACCAGCACCACCAGCAAAAAAAGGCCACAGAACACCCCAATGATGATGGACAACCTAACACCCGCCCCCACGCCTGCAAGCAACTGCTCACAGGGTGGATCGTGGGTGTTAGAAGCCAACAACGACATTGGCGAGCACCAGCCCAGGAACAAGCCACCACCGCCGCCAACAACAATGACAATGGCAGGGACAGGGACAGGGAGAAAAGGACGACAATAACGACTAAGGCATGACACGGGTAACCCCCAGGTATTTTTTTGGGTACCCGCACCCGTACCCGTGAACACCGCACCCGCTACGGTTAGGGGTGCGGGTTTATCACAGGTTTGTGCGGTGCTACAGGGGTTTGTGCGGGTACTCACTATTTCCCACAGAATTTTATAGAAATAATATAAATCTACATAATTAAATACACTAAGAAACTCGCATTAGCAGTGAGGGAGGGGTCGTTGTTGTCGTAGCCACTCAGAACAAAATAAAGAACCCCTCCACTCACGTTAAATGCGAGGGAGGGGTTGTTGTTGTCGTACTCGCCCAGAACGGAATCAAAAACCCCTCCACTCGCATTAGCAGTGAGGGAGGGGTCGTCATTGTCGTAGTCAACCAGAACAGAATCAAAAACCCCTCCACTCACGTTAGACGCGAGGGAGGGGTCGTTGTTGTTGTAGTCACCCAGAACGGAATCAAAGACCCCTCCACTCGCATTAGCAGCGAGGGAGGGGGCCGTCGTTATCGTAGTCAACCAGAACAGAATCAAAAAACCCCTCCACTCGTGTTAGCAGTGAGGGAGGGGTCATCGTTGTCGTAGTCAACCAGAACAGAATCAAAAAACCCCTCCACTCATGTTAGACGCGAGGGAGGGGTTGTCGTTGTGGTAGTCACCCAGAACGGAATCAAAGACCCCTCCACTCGCATTAGAAGTGAGGGAGGGGGCCGTTGTTGTTGTAGTCACCCAGAACAGAGTCAAAGACCCCTCCACTCACATTAGCAGCGAGGGAGGGGGGCTGTTGTTGTTGTAGTCACCCAGAATGGAGTCAAAAACCCCTCCACTCGCATTTGGAGCGAGGGAGGGGGTCATCATTGTTGTTGTTGCCTAGAAGAAAAAAACAGTCGCCATTGATGTTGCCGTTGATGTTGTTGTTGTTGTTGTCGATGTTGTCGATGATTGTTGACGTTGATCAACCAAGTCAGATGATTAGGCACCCGGATATCGGTACCTGTAAACCATGGGAACGGGTACGGTATTGCCCGGGTACGGCAATGTCTGACCCATACCCGTACCTGAGCATACCTGTGAGCACATTATCATGGTATTACCTGTACCCATGTCATGCCTTAATAATGACGGGGACGACAAGGAGGCAAATGACAATGGGACAATGAGGACGATGGACGATGGAGCACCCACCCCATGCTGACGAGCAACTGCTTGTCGGGTGGATGGTGGGTGCACCAAGGCTGTACAACGAGGGGCCAACGCCACTGGCAGGGGTGATGATGACACTGCACCAGCACCAGCAACAGGGATGGCGGGGAGGTAAATGACGAGGTAACGACATCACCCCCACAAGTACTGCTCATGGGGTAGATTACAATATATATATATCATATTATGTACTGATTTGTATGCTAAAAGACCGGTTTATAATTATTTGAAAAACTATGCAACTGGCAACTGGACCGGTCCACAACCACAGCTGCAGAAGCTGTGACATAGACTGGACCACAGTTAGGGTGTAGCACGGGTCACACCGTGGGTAAAATTTAACACACTGCACCCGTACCTGTCAACACCGCACCCGTTCTAACACCGCACCCGCGGTGACAGGTTTAACCCATGGTCTGTCATGACACCATGTATATACACCGTGGTCTTGACTATATTTTGGCCTCGTATTTAGACATTCTACATGGTTGAACATCCTGTATTTGTATTATATAACCCATTTATTAACTTAACTACACCTTGTATACAATACTTAAGCCAAACCTCAGCTACAGGCAATAAATCTTTATGGAGGGACTTTATTTAATTATTTTTGAAAAAGACACCTCTGCCACCCGAGAAGAGCGACGGAGGGATTTATTTATTCCATAATTCTATATACAATACTAAAATTAAAAAAAGACAAAATGCCGTCTCATTGCAAACGAGACGGACGGCGAGGGGTAGGTCCCCCTTCTTC
>QMFE01010217.1:2923-13190 GCA_003314665.1 Tricholoma sp. MG77 | reverse complement strand
CAGTTGATAAAAACAAGAAACAAATGAAAAAAAAACTTACCTGGGGGCACAAGGTGGGTCTTCTGTAGCTACTGATGGTATTGGCAGGTTGTGGGCGACATCAGCATGTGCATTTGAGGTCGACATAGTGCTGGTGGTGGAGCAAGGAGTGGTGGCGGCGGTGTACTACTGTCGATTATGTGAGTATTAGAGTTTGATCTGAGTTTGAACTTACTTTTACCAGTACCAACCGCAACTGACGGACCGAAATAAACCCGCCAAACCCGTCGCACGGGTGTGGGTTTTCAACGGGTACCTCAAACACGACCCGTACCCGTACCCGTCTAACCCATACCCGTGTACCCGCGCGGGTTTGCAAACCCGTGACGTGCACTAGTCATATGCAGCTGCCCCCGCCACAACATTTGATCTTTAGTTCTCTGGAGTGAAGATTGTTCGGGCCAATACTTAAGTCAGACTTGGATGTCGGCGGTTCGTTGACATGAGGTTAGGCATATCTCAAAACTATCAGTATTGTGCTTCATGTTCAGTTAATCCTTGACTTAGCAGACATGCAAGATCATTCAAGCTGTTGAGAGATACAGTTGATATTGTCATAATGCATAGCCTCCAGACTGACCCAGGGCCTATGAGACATATGCACAACAAAAATATGTCACAAAGGTGACATTTCTGTGACCCTGCCAAAAGTGTCACACCAAAGTTCGTGACTCGTCTATATTGATGGTATCTAAGTACTCTGTATCAACCATACTTGGAGACTTCTGTGTAAAGTAGCAATCTAGTGTCTGGGTGCAATCAAGAAGGTCATCTTGCCACAACTTCACCCTGTACTTGTGGAACTGCCAAGCAACTCAAGTGAGAAATCTGCATTCTTGTAGCTCAAGTGCCCTTTTCCAGCACTTCACAAAACTTGATAACTTCTCAAGTTGGCACATCTATCCTGGGTGTTCATCAACATATGCACAGACAGTCATCCAATCATGGCCAGTGAGGTTCTCTGCTGTGTCAGCTGAGCAGATTTTGGGACCATCCTGAAGGTAGGTTTTTTGTGAGGTTTACAAGTGGGCTTTGGGGGATCTCACTCGCTAGATTCATAGTTTTTGACTACTTATAAGGCTGTCACAGACTCATTTTTCCCTCTTCAAAGTTGGTCAAAAGTCGGTATTATAGTCACTACTAGAGCATATCTACTGTTTTTTCTGAGATATAAAAAGAAAATTTCTAGGATCACAAGACATTGATTGGCTGACAGAGCTCCACTTTGGAGTTGCAGATACACTCTACTATCCCACCATGGAAGATCTAAGTAATTTTGTGCATATTGTGGCACTCTGGACATGATACATCACCATAATTGACCCTGCATTGATCATGTATAAGCCAAAAATCCATTCTGATAATGCATAATTTGGTTGCTGGACCTATGCATTATCCAATATGCAGTATGCACCCTATTTCCCCATGTTCCATGGTGGTTCCGGCCTGAAAGCTATGCAGTATGAGAATTATGCATGATTACGTTATGCATTATGAAAATATCAACTGTAGATATTTTTGCCACACTTCAAGTTCGAGGACTGACTGTAATTCCTGCATAGAGAATTCATTTCTTCAAGACGCTCTTGATGCTCCGATGACTCGGACAACATATACTACACAACAGGTGCCAGACTATTCTGGCACTTATTCTCTCCGATGGCCATTCTCGAAGATAGACTCCACGGAACACATGAACGCTTGCTTCCACCATATTCCCCTAGATAACTTCCTCTCCGGCGTGGTAAAGCAGGGGTCACACATCCCTCGTTTGACACGGATTACGAAACTTTCCATGGTACTCGGTAAGTCCTATGTTACGTGCGTTTTTCACTGAGTCGAAGAGTACCCATTCCTACCCTCCAGTGACCAGAACCTCAGGTCAACTTTGACTGATGTTGTGTAAATGCATAACCCATCGCCGCAGGCATATCTGAGCTGACTAGAAAATATTCAAGTTGCTGAGGAGGGGACAATACTTATCTCGGCAAAGGTGCGTGTTCTCCTAGCTGGCCGACGAGACGGTTCCTTAAAAAAATTAAACAAAGCTGTATGATCACGTGGATGAATGATTAGATGAAATTTTGGTCATGTGTGTAGGACTGTGACAGCCCGCTTACAATCGCATTAGTTCAATCCAGACTTTGTAACTGCCTAGCCCCCGATTTCCTCCACTTCTCTTTCTTCCTCAGTCCGTCGCTGCATCTTCCCCGTCAACCAATTCAATTTGCTGTGACATTGCTATTATCAAGATAAAACACCTTCCAAGCCATCTTTGTGTATCGCCCGTATTATATCGGTGGTATAAATGCGGTTTTCGGGAAGTAGGGATATAGTAATCACGGGAGGGACTTTTACGGAATATCACAACCAAGAGAACGGTCCGTTGATGTGTTATATTTCACTTTCAGCTACTCATTAAATGATGTGGCATTCCGCGTCCTTCAATCTGAAAGCAATCAAGCTTCTATATGACAAAGTTGCCCCCGGCGCGTTTCATGACTCTGCTGAGAGATATGACCCGCCGAAATGCCACCCAGGAACCCGCGAAACTGTTATTAAGGAGATCATGGAGTGGATACAAACCCCCGACAGAGAACAGCTTTTCTTGTGGCTGTATGGCCCAGCTGGCGCAGGAAAGTCAGCGATCGCTCAGACTATCGCTGAATCATGTTCGAGCCTGGGGCTTCTCGCCGCAAGTTTTTTCTTCTCTAGGACAGCACCCGGTCGTGGTGACGCCCGTTTTCTCATCCCGACTCTCGCATATCAACTCACCATCTCTATCCCAGAGATAGCTGAACACGTATTTTTGGCTATCCTAAAAGATTCGCTTATTCTAACCCGTTCAGTCAAGGTTCAGCTAGAATCATTAATTCTCCAGCCCCTCTCGACCCTACACCCTGATCAGAATCAGCTTAGTGGCAAAATCAAATTACATCCCAGAGTCATTGTCATGGACGGCTTGGACGAGTGCAGCAGAGCCCATACCCAGCGCTATATCCTCGAAACTCTTTCATCTTCTCTTCAGCACTATTCTATTCCCTTGATATTTCTAATTGCCAGTCGACCAGAACAAGAAATTCGTGATGCTTTCAATGATGAGAAAATGGACCCATTGACACGCCGACTCGTCCTGGACGACCATTATCTACCTGACAAGGATATCCAGCTCTTTCTGACCTCAAAGTTCGAAGAAATCAAGAGAGGTCATCCTCTTCGCTCACAGCTCCCGTTCTCATGGCCGTCTGACTTGGAAATGGAGAGGTTGATTCAGAAGTCATCTGGCCAGTTTATATATGCCTCCACTGTGGCGAAATTCGTCCAATCCCCTCGCCACCGGCCGACTGAGAGACTAAACATTGTCCTCGGGCTATTGAACCCTGGCACACAAAATCCATTTTCGGAGCTGGATGCCCTGTACATGCACATATTTACCTCCGCTGACGATATAGACAAAATTCTGGATGTCTTTGCGTTTATTCTCCTTATCGTCCCCAAGGCTGTTCGGACAATATTCAAGTTAAACAAAGGAACATCCATGCATTTTGTTGAAAAGTTTTTGGAGCATGAACCTGGGGATTTGCAGGTTATATTGGCAGATCTTCACTCGGTTTTATTTGTTCCACTCCCAGACTCTCAGGAACATGCTCTTCGGATATATCATGCATCCTTGGGAGATTTTTTGATGGATAGATCGCGATCAGGCAACTTCTTCATTGCCACCTCCACAGCCTTTGCTCGAATGGCAGTACATTGTATCAAGCACACATCAATGATTCCTGAACTCATATCCACATTGCCTAGTTACACAGTAGTGGGCGATAACGTTAACGGGGAGTTTCAAGATTTAGATTTCTGCTTTCATTTGTCTTTTATATATTTCATGGATCTGTGCACGACTGCATATCCAACCCAAGAGCTCCTCCAAGCATTGGCCTCTTTCCATTTCGATAGGTTTCTTACTCTCCCGTCGCTATCTGTTGATGATGATTATCCTGTCTTTCCGTGGAGGCTCATGGCGAATAGCTTTCCTGGCTTTATGAATTGGCTCCAAAAGCAGGTGCGCCATTTCTGTAGCGCAATTTCATGTGCACAAATCTTAATACAAAACCCAACCATTATTATTTTTTGTTGCAGTGCTCTCCAACCCATAGTAGTAAGAGATGTCTCTGTAGACGTTATATGGCCTACTTGGACAATTATCTGCGAGCGGCCCTTTCAGAGTACCCATCCACAGACTCTGGTTGGCGGAGCATATTGACAGCGTTTACTTTACATTCTTGTGTCTTTGGCACCTATACCTTGCAAAGAGCTATAATGGATTCCGGTTCAGGTGGGCGAGGAATGGGATGGCTGGCAGTGATACCAGAATATGGATCATATGGCAATGCAGAATACCGTTCAATGCTGATTGCGTTCCTCCTTGATCCAGCACGATCTGGATCCTATTGCATAGGCAAGGCACAGTATATTCAACTGGCCATCAAGTGTGTCGATTACTTGCATTACCAGTGAGTTCGCATGTCCTCAAAATTTGAGCCGAGCTTACGATGTCTTCTATAGTCCGGCTCCTCCCTACAGTGGCACGGCTACCAGTAGACATCGTGTACGGAGTAGAATCCGTGAACGTCAGCAGACAGACCTGTGTGCATCAGCCATTACCCTGGATATTCTTTCGCGCTTTCCTCAAGACCGTGAACTTGTCAAGTATTTACGGACACGGCGCATTTGCGCGGACGTGGATCAAAGAGATGATACACTCTTGGCTATTGACGCATACATCCAGGTATTTTATATGATTTTCCGTCATCGTCTGTTCTAGTATTTTTATTTCTCGTTTATTCGTTCGCGCTGACACGCTATCTTTATCAAGGACTCTGATCAAACCAAAAAGAAACGCGGGAAATGGTTGCGTTGTGTAAACCGTCTCTGCACCCGTATTAATGTTTCGCATAAAGTAATATCATTTAAATCATAAATTGAGTCCAGTTGGCAACGCATGGATTTACGCATGTATGAAAACGGTCTCAAACCGTAGTCGAGAGAATTATGATATCTGCGAGCCCCTTCGTTTCATTATTGAGACTGTGCCGGTTCTAGTCTGGCATGCAGGTTCGACAATCAAACATGCTTACTCTGAGCTATGGTATGTTACATCCTACATGGCAACTCTAATCTCTGACGTCCCCCACATATCAGTTTACAAATTCACATTCCCGCTGCGAAGGGACGCCCAGAGTGGCGGGCAAATTGCGATGTGGAAATAGTTGGATTGAGGTCGTTTTGCTCCTGAAGCACTGTCTCGAGGAGAAAATAGACTGGTGTGGGAGGGGGCAGGCGTCTCCTGATCGGATCACCCGATTGGTGATATGGGTATGGATGGACGCGCTGATGTTGGGGTGCCAGCGATTTCTTGCGGTCGTATCAATCAAATACGTGTATGTGAGACAGTTAGTACTTACGATGCAGAGTTCACGCGTTCCTTCAACTTCCACGTATCACCGGGCTCTGTATAGTCTTCAAGTTGAAAAATACTAAATACTACTAGAGAGTCGTGAGTAAGGGCGAGTGTCAAGCCTGAGAATCGAAGCCTAGCTCCGGATGTGCGATGCCAGTGGTAGCATTTCACAGAGAGTTACGTCCGAGTCTGCGGACTAGGATGACGCGATCGTGACAAGTCACACAGTATAACACGAGTTCTCAGGCTACAGCTTTCATGGCCCCCGAGCAATCTCAAAGAGCCATGGCACATGCAAACATTCTCAGCCTTCCGATCGAGACTGTACAGGGGATAGGTAACGTACGTCTCACAACTGTACAATCAACTTTTAGATCAGTTCTCATCTTTACTCTCCTCGATCACAGCTGCTACCGGGGCTGCAGGACGGTCAGGACCGTGACCCGCTAAAAACGCTTCGACTGGTTTGTTCACAGTTCGACCGTGCCTTTGAAGCTCAAGTTCTCTCCACGTTGGTCATCTCGGTCACATTTTACACCCTACCGCAGTCGGTGGACATGCTTAGCACGTTCGCCTCACAGAATAGGGGAGCAAGTAGAGCTGTACAACATGCACGGACCCTCAAAATCAAATATCTGTCACCTCTCATGGCTCTAAACCAGGAGCACGTTAAGATTCCTCAGCATGAGCCACAAAGTCGGCATATACCTCCTAGTCCTCCTAGTCTCAAACGCCGCTTGGCATCTGCGATATCCTTTCTGAAACGACCTTTTAAGTGAGTCTGCAGTTTGTCTAAAGTTCGCTTCTGGCTCACGAATATGTAACTCGACCAAGGCGTAAGTGGACGTCGAGTGAAATATCTGCCCTTGGTGAAAAATACATGCGGGAATCCTTAGAGTTAGCTATCTCGTCGATGAAAAACCTCGAAAGTGTCATGTAAGTATTCATTCTGCTTGTTGAGGTTATAGCTCCGAAACAACATGTAGATGGGCGGTACAAACATTTGATCCATCATGGACGGAAGCCACTGTCATTCAAGGCCTAACCCGGCTACCGCACCTTCAAGACCTTAAGCTTATTTTAAATCGTAGACAAATGATTGACCGTTCGGTTGGACATCTACCATTAGATCATCTCTCTGGATTGAAGAAAATCTCCCTCTCCGGTAACCACGTCCACCACCCTCCTGGTATCATCAACAACCTTGCAGGACTAATAGCCAAAAGTCCCCAGTTGGTCCATCTCGAGGTCAAACTTGGCTGTGATGGTGGCATATCCGAAGCGACACCAACACTCCATGATGTGTTAAGCAAAGTACCGGAGGAGCGTCCGTTGAGATTGACTCATCTTGCTCTCGATAGGGTGTCTGTTTGCGTTGATTCGTCAACTCTCCCTCATCTTCGCTACCTTGTTTCTTTATCCCTGAAAAATATGCACATCCCGTTCGATCATGCACGCCATCTCGATTTTACCAATTCCAGCGAGAGAGGGGCACAGGATGACCCGACTTCCGATATCTGTGCGATATTGAAGCGAGAGGATATCTATCTTAAACATGTCGTCGCCAGTGACGTGGGAGTATTTGATTATCTTTGCTCATACTCTGGTTTGGAGACCTTGGACCTCTGCTCCATGAGTTTCGAAACTACTAAGGAATCCGATGCTTCCGCTCGCAAGTTTTACAAATCATTGCTGCCCCAGCTCGTTGATTCACTCCGGGTGTTGAAGGTTCAACCCAAATTCGAGGGACGATGGTGTTACAATCCGGAGGACGTCTCTCAGTTTATTGCACTCTCTCGGTGTAATAAACTTCAATCACTGTCTCTCGCCCTGATCTCTACGTCTTTTATCCAGCGCATTACAACCGATGTGGGCTCTGTTCTCCGTCAGTTCAAAGACAATCTTGATGATGCGGTATGTCCAGATGATCTCGCTTTCACTTGCCCATGTCACAAGGATTAATGCAGATCCCATCACTCATCAACCTATCGTTCAGCCTACCCTGTCTCAGTGAGCTATGTATTGTTATCCCAAGGCTAGGTATCCGGAGCGATGTCGTGATCTTGCCTAACGCTAACTCAGATGTGTTGTATTACCACAAAAATATCGCGCAATTGATTGAATGCAGTGTCACTGGTTTTTCTCTTCAAGATGGAAGAGATAGACCGCATGTGGGGCGTATGCTGCCCGATATTTGGATCGATGAGAAGAAGCTGTACAAATACCAGACACTGGATGATGGAGGAGGACAAAGGTACAAACTAACCCATCACAAGCTGTTGGATCCGTATCAGTATATAGCAGACAAAACCGGGGTTATGATGAAAGTCGTAGCTGGGTAAATTCTGCGTACCTCGGACACATTCAAGCCTTGGTGACGCGGATCATGAAACCTTCCATGATGCTCGGTACTAATAGTCGGTAATTCATGTGTGTTTTCGCTAGAGTCTTCGCTGATATTTCATCGGACTTTCTCAGTGTTCCTATTCCGAGAGGCGATGCTTATCTCTGTAAAGTTCCATAATCTACCTCGCCATGAAGCACCTAGGCCAGAGAAGGAGGAGAGTTGGCCGGTTGCAGTGCTCACGTGGTGATTCCAGTTTTTGTCTAGTAGAACTAGCAATAAGTCGAACACTATCATGATCGATCCACTTCTAGCTATGGGCGCTAGGCGTGTCGCGTCTGAGATCTGAGGATCTAAGTTACTAACTCATCAGACGTATTTGACGTTGGTTTACGTTGACTCGCTGCCACCGAATGCGCGGCATTCTTGCCTCTCCGAGGCTTTCTGTGACCAAGTCCGGATCCTCGCGCACCAGATCCAGTACAATTGATCCACTGCGGCCAACGATCCAGTGATCTCAGCGGGAATGGACGGATATCCGCTCCACCCCAAATCTGTACTGTCGATTGGCAAACACCGGGGGCTTCTGATGCCGGGTTATAACTTACGCCTTACGCGTCCATTTCAAGTCAACTTCCGAGCACTATATAATCAGATGACTCTCCGAATTGAACTGACCGAGGTCATATTAATATTTGATCCCTCGACGAGTGGCGGTGCGGACTCGTTCTCCGGCACAGACCGTTGCCAGCCAGCCGTTGCCCTTCGTATAAGTTTGTATACTACTGAACTTGAACGAGGTTTTGCTGATATTTGACGCAAATTCAAGTTATTCGGGCTAGATCAGGATTGTACCGGCGCCGGCCCGTTCATTCAAATTTGGTTGATAAATTTTCCCATTGAATCTGATGTTATAAGCAGTCTCCGAGTCCTCCCGTGCCGAACTCAAATCAGATATTCGAGCTGAAGAATAGAAGATACTTTGTTGGATTGACGTGAGTTACTAGTTAGTATTGGAATACCCGTCAACAACTGACGCATCGATCATGAGTCACTGGCAGGGAAGAAGTATGAGACACATCTCATGACCGTAATCGGGAGCGGAGATGTGGATTTACAGAGGTCCAGGTGACGAAATCCTCCCTTGTTTGGGCTCGTACACTCACACCAACCAAGAAGTATATAAGACACATCATCGTTCTTGATCCACACCACCGACAATGCCCATTACATTCTCACACGAGTGGAACACACCTTCGCACACAGGCAAGACCTCCTTCTCAACTGGTCTTTATATCAATGGCCAGTTCGTTGATGGATCTAACAAGAGCACGATCGAGTAAGTGTTGCTTTTATACCCTGAACCCTCATTATCAGCGCTAATCTCACCTCGATCTAGTGTGATTAACCCCAGTGCGTTAACCGCCCTGGATCTCCCATCCACCGATCTACCCCTAACATACCCCATCATCCAGCAACTGGAAAGCTCATCACAAAAGTTTCCGAGGCCACCCCGAAGGACATCGATATTGCCGTAGAGGCTGCGCAAAAGGCTTTCGATAACGCATGGGGCCTCAACGTTCCTGGAGCGCAACGGGCTGCCCTCCTTAACAAACTTGCAGATCTCATGGTAGCGCACAAGAATGAACTCGCCGCAATCGAGGCTCTCGACAATGGTAAGTACTGTTAACCGACTTCACTCGGCGGCTAGACTTTGATCAATCATGTATAGGAAAAACCTTTGGATATGCTTTCGGCGTAGACGTTACGTTCGCGATCGATGTCATCAAGTATTACGCAGGATGGGCAGACAAGATTACGGGCCAGTCAATCGAGGTATGTGGCTGCGTGTATTGCGCATGAAACATGGTTGATGCTTGCTCGGACAGACGGACGAACGAAAATTGGTGTACACCAGACAAGAGCCAATCGGAGTTGTCGTACGTCCATTGCATGTTTAGATGGAGGCTTTACTCACCATAATCCAGGGACAAATTCTTCCTTGTAAGCATATCGCATATGACATAATTCAATCTCTCAATCCATTTACCTTCCCCAGGGAACTTCCCTCGTATGTTTGATTTCCTCGCATGCGGTACTACCGTTCGATTGACGAATTCTTCATAGTGCTGTTGTTATCGTGGAAGCTCGGCCCCGGTAAGTGTTAACGCCCGTTCCACCGAGCACGGAAAGGTTTATGTTACGATACAGCTTTGGCGACTGGCAACACCATGGTCTTAAAGGTACGTAAGAACTAAATCACTACCGTTCCACGCACTCAACCTCGATTTCAGTCCTCAGAATTCACGCCCTTGACTGCCATCCGGATGGCTGCTCTCGTCCACGAAGCAGGGTTCCCTCCCGGCGTCGTCAACATCATCACAGGTTACGGAAACACCGCCGGGCAGGCCATCAGCGAGCACATG
>QMFE01010208.1:0-13409 GCA_003314665.1 Tricholoma sp. MG77 | reverse complement strand
AGGATGCTACCGACAAGGGTCAATGAATCGGTCACTAGCATGCAGGCCTCAGGCTGAGGTAGGATGGTGAATACCAAACCATAAAAACACAAGATCCGTCTCAACGAGGCTTCATGTGAGTCGTGACCTTATCTGAGTGACTCTGCCTGAACGTGGGGGCCTCGAGGCCTGTGAGGGTGATGACAAGGTTAGGCGAGGATAACTTGATTGAACGTCTCCATTGTGCATTGTGCATATTGTGTAAGGACTAGAGAATGATTGCAAAATTGTATACTAGCAGCATGGCGCAGTTGGGTGTAACCCTGAGGTCACTCGATCGAAACGAGTTGCTGCTACTTATGGTACTGAATACTTAATGCCGTTATTTTTGTGCAAACATTCTTGGTCCTTCAAAAAACGGCCATTTCCTTATCCCTCTTGCACAAACACTCCCTTTAGTGAGTAGAACATATTGTATTGAGGGTTTCTTATTAGTTCCCATCCCAGCTCTGTAAGCATCCATCCATTGAAACATCCGATGCCCCGGATTGTTCAATCAGTGCAACTGTACATACTACAAATGCCAGTGCTTTCAGCATATTCAAATTTGTGCACCATATATCGTATGAGATTTTCGGATGACATAAGCAGAGACTTGAATTGTTTCACGTTGTTTTGGCAAATCCACCTTTGCCATCGACGCGACGCGACGACAATGTCTGAAAGTCCAAATCCTCATCCTTCTCCTCCAGCTCGTCGTCGCTCACAACGCGAAAAGAAATCAACAAAACTTTTCACTCCAGGTTCCCCCCTTTTCTCAATCGAATTCACAAATATCTGAACATACTATAATATAGGCAAACGCAAACGCCACGATGAGGACGATGATGGACCAGAAACAACAGAGCCTGAAGATGCTCCGCAAGACTTGGGAGAAGACGACACGGGTGGCGCGGGTATGGATGGGGAGGGACAAGATTATCACGCTCCTAAACCAAAGACGGCACCCCGCAAACGGAAATCCAAGATATCGGCAAAGACTAAAGGGCCTCCACCTGCAAAGAAACCTCGCGTCGCTAAAGCAACAGGCTCAAAGCCTCCAAAAACTACTGTCCGTAGGGGTAGGAAGCCCAAAGAGGGCGATGACATGTACGATGCAGCACAAGTCACGAAAGATACCAAGATAGCGGCCGACAATCCGCTTTTCAGTACGTTTATCACACGTTTACCCTTCCATTACTCGTCTCTCACGAACGATTTTACCAAAGACGCTGTGATGAACCCTGCTGCTGCATTACAATCGACAGCAGAAGACTTTTTAGAATCGCTCGAGCAAACACCTGGCGCCGCCCAGGCCGAGTTGATTAATCTCATATTACGGTCCTGCGGCTGTAACGATTCTGTCGACGCAGATGAAGTCCTTGACTACGATGGTGTCGTCGATGCACTCGATACCTTTACCGAAGGGTTGAAACAAGTAAGCGCTACTAAAACCCTTTCAAAAATAATGAGTCTAACCATTACAACCAGGACAACTCTCCTACATATCCCTTGACTTCTAAACTCCCCATCTTCAAAAAATTCCGACGCGGCCTCTCCGAGTTCCTAGAACGTCTCATCGCTTCTTCTGCTGAGCTCGGCGCGCTATACACTTCCGACCTCATGTCCACGTTGCAGACATGGGTTATCGCAATGTCATCATCTCAGATCCGGAGCTTTCGTCACACGGCTACCGTAGTAGCACTTGAGGTAGAGACGGCATTATGCGATGTCGCTGCAGCGGTGGAAAAGGAGGCTGAGGTCGTCGGCAGACAGCGTGAGGGAGAGAAAAAGAGGAAGGCATCAAATAAGGCTGGGGGTGCGAGAGATAAGGAACTCGAAGCGAAAGCTCAGGAGATCAGAGAACGACGAACCAAGCTTGCAGAGTTTCTAAAAGAATTCGTCGACGGGTCAGTATTCGTTCTCCTTTTCGCCGTGAGTTCGTCATTATTTAAATTTATCCTACTTTCAGTGTCTTCGTCCACCGCTATCGTGACCTCGACCCGACCATCCGCACCGAATGCGTACGCGCCATCGGATCATGGTTCAAAAAATACCCAGGGCACTTCCTCGATGCTTCCTATCTACGATACGTCGGATGGGTACTCTCAGACTCAACTACCCACGTCCGTGTAGAAGCCGTTAAATCCCTTTCCGGTGTATACGCACAAGCAGATTACATCGGGTCCCTAAACCACTTTACCGAGAGGTTCAAACCACGGCTCATCGAGATGGCCACAGGTGACACTGAGTTGGCAGTTCGTGTAGCTGTCATCCAGGTCCTTGGTGCGATCGACGGACACTCGCTGATGGAAGATGAGGAGAGGGAGAAGATGTGTCTCCTACTGTTTGACGAGGAAGCAAAGGTACGCAAGGCAGTCAGCGGGTTTGTAAGAGGTGTATGGGAGGAAGGTGTGGAAGAGCGACTTGTTGGGCGAGGCAAGCCTAGCGAGGAGGATAGACAGCGAGCTGGTGTGAAAGCACTCGCTGTCCTCCTCGTCAAGTGGGGGCGGGTTCTTGATGGTCTCGTTGGCGAGCCAGAGGATTCAGAAATCGGGGACGACGATGACGAGCAAGTGAATGGAGGTGTTGGTGTAGAAGGTCCCTCCCGGCCGGGGAAGCAGAAACGAAAGGAGGTGGGGGCGCTGGTGGATGCAGAGCATAAGGGCCGCACAGCTTTGGCTGTGGAGGCGCTGTGGGAGGAGATGGAATGTGTTCGTGATTGGGGGGGGTTGTTGGAGATTTTGTTGCTAGACCATTCCGCGGCAGAAGGGGTGGGTGGTAAGAGGCCGAGAGCGAATGGGAAGGCTAGGAAGAGGACGGAGGAAGAGGTGGATGAGGCGTGGCGGTTGGAGGAGGTGGAGGAGTGTGTGTTGCTAGAAGTGTTGGTCGCTGCGCTGAGGAGGGCCAAGGCGGAGGTTGCGGGGAGTAAGAAGGTGAATTCATTCGATATTTACTTTTTGGTTTCAGTTTCCTGATATATGTGGGTTTTTTGTTTTTTAGGGAGAAGACGAGAATGTCATGAATGATATCACGAGGGAGCTAATCAAGGGACTCCCGAGGCTTTTCATTAAGCATCAAACTGATCAGAACCGTATTGCGGACGTGCTGCTGATACCTACTCTCATGAACTTGGATCTGTACCTCGAGATGAGGATGATCACTGTGCGTCCTATCTGTTCGCATATGTATATACAACTATTCACCCCTTCTCTCTAGGCCTACGCCAGTCTCTGGGACGACGTCACCAAACAATTTCTCTCGCACTCCTCCATGAACGTGCTAACACATGCCATGGCCGCCATCCGGTACTTCATGGACGCGACGAGTCTCTCCAACACCAACAGTTCCAAGGTCCTCGAGCTCGAAGACGAATTATCTTCTGCACTGCGCGATACTGTTGGTGGGCGGGACGAAATTGAGGTGGCGTCTTTCACGGAGGACGAGGTGCTTTCTCTTGGAGCAATCTGTATGCGTCTGGCAGTGCTTGGGGGGACGAGGAATATGACGGCGTGGATTGAGGAAGACGAGGGTGGGAAGCAGAGTAGTGCGTGGGATATCGTTAGTGCGATTGTGGAGAGGGGGAGGTTGGGATATAAGGAGGAGGAGACGGTGAGTTCTCGATTTGGTTTGTTTAGGGGGCTCCTGGCTTATGTTGTGTGTATGGTAGATGATCGAGCAGGCGTTACATGTGCTGACGTTGCATATCATGTGGAAAGGCAAGGAGTTGGTCATGAGTGAGCCTGAACCCACCCCTGAGGAGGTTCGGCATAGGGATAGTCTCGTAACACAACGGGAATCCTTGCTGGAGAAACTTGTGGAGTATGCGGTTGGGACGCAGTCCAACACCGTTGTTGGTGTCAAGCGAGCGGTATGGTTCAAGCTGATGATGATGCTGAAATTTCGTATTAATTGTCATTATAATACATAGGCCTTCAAGCACCTTTTGGACCTACACGTCCTATTTGCTGCCCCCGATCCGCAAGCAGACGTAGTCTTACCGATGGCTTCGGTTTCCCTCACGCTCGATGACGAAGTACAGTATCGGTGTGCTGGGTATATCCAGGCCGAAATTGAACGATATGCCGAATCACTGGGTGGTGGAGGTGGAGCTGCTGAAGAAGAGGAGGAAGGGGAAAAAGACAGTGATGCGGAGGAGACCAGTGACGGAGAGCAGGCGGACGAAGCGGTAAAGGCCAAGCGTGCAAAAGGGAAGAAAATCCTCAAGGAAGGTTCGTTGTGTTTCTAATTTCATTTCTGCCGGGTGGGGAGAGTGTCTGATGGTCGTTGTCGCTTGTCAGTTGATACCTCTTCTCGAACCCGGTTGGAAGAAGAGTACTTGTTCATGGACGTCATGTCTACGTTTTTACGTGCCATTCGCGCTGGGGCAATTCATATCCGGCATGGCGCCGTTTTGCTTGCGCATTACGGACGGCTAGGGCCCGCTTTTGATATTTGCTCCAAAGTGATTGTGGACGTCCTCCGTGATGAGGGCATGATCAACAATAATGGGGAGCTTGTTGTGTCTGTGCTTACACATGCTCTAGAAGAGGTTCGTTGTTATTTAGTATTATCTGGTATCCTTTGTCTCATGTCTTCTTTGTATTAGGCGTATTCGCTCGTGTTAGACGGCACGGTCCACGACGAAACCAACACTTTGCAACTGGCGAAACTCCTTGCGACGTGCTTCGCAATTAGGGGAAGTCAACTCTCAATAGTTCGGCGCCTCGAGAGTCAATATGTTGTGCAAATTCATACTGATATGTTATCGTGGATTGCAAAGCGCCTGGCGACGTACGAGAACAATAAGAATAAACGATCCTTCAAGTCGGCAGCTGCCTTTTTCAAGGTCCTAGTCCCGCTGCTAGGCACCATTCAGAGCAGAGATGCGCTGAAAGTGTAGGGTCAAACTGTTGATGTGTATTATTCTTGTGGCTGATGTGATTATCACCGATTAGAAAAGCATATATGGACCAAGTGTTGGCCCAATCGAATGTGGAGGTTTCGCCCACAAGTAAGATTTGGGACAGCCAGCGGGCGTACGAGAAACGTCTGGCAACTGCCATGTCGAAAGATAAATGTTCGTGATTTCCTTTTTGCTCAGCTTTTGTGTCACGATCTTGATTTCCGTACTTTTTTTCTCTTTTAGCTGGCCCAGCCAAGAAGCGTACCAAGAAGGGTGGGAAGGGTGTTACTGGCATGACAAGTGGGGAGGAAGGAAGCGACGGTGAAGGGCTAACTACCGACGAACACGAAACACATGAACCGCGCCCGAGACCACGTCGCAGTGGACTCCGGGCCCGTCCTGCCGAGCCACAAAGTGATGTCGATCAGCCAATGGACCAAGACGAACCTGCCCCCGTAACTCCGAAAGCTCGACCTCGACCCAAACACAGCGCCGTCTACAAATCCAAGCCTACGGATGAACCATCTGCTTCTGATGCACATGAACCTTCCCCTGAAAGGTCGCCTGTTGCTGCTTCGTTGCCACAACCCGAAGTGAATGGATTCGAAACTCCAAAAGCGTCTAGAAAACGCGCTAGATCGGACGACGGAGACGGGGAACAGCGTTCGACTACATTTGATGGCGAGAACACTGCAGACGAAGCAGAGGACCCCGCAGATATGCTCACATCACCGGATAATGATATCCAATTCCGCAGGAAACGTGTCAGACATTAGACACCCCCCTCGAACTTTTGCTTGATTGTAATTACCTATATTATTCTTCTATCTTTTCATCCTGCTTTGTTGTTTGCTGTGACCATTATGATACTAGTAGTGTATGCATCGCTTCGAGGCTAGCTATGTACACTATGACTTATGTTGGGCAATTTGCGACGGGTGTAAAGGGCAAGGACAGATGTGGTTAGATGAATGCACAACACGATACAATGAATGGTGGAATGAAATAAGTTAGCCCACAAATAGTCGAAAATCTCAAAGCCATCCTTCCCGACCAGCAGTTAACATTATACTTACATCGGCGGTCAATGAATTGCGCATAGGTGGCTGAGCACTTCCTGGGAGGGAGGCACGTCTCCCTGAGCTTGGTGCTGGTGAGTGAGAATTTAGAGCTGATGGAATGAATAATAATTGCTCTGGCCTGTATCCCGCAGACCTCGGGCGGCGCGGACGAGTCTCATCCACTGAGATCCCCAGCATCTCATACAGGTCCTCCTGTGCTCGCGCCAAGGCTCTCATTTCGGAGTTTGGAGTCGGCCCGGACGTAGACATGGATAGCCCCTGGATAGCAAGCTCAGCAACGCTAATTTCACGTTATGGTTGAGACTTACGAATGAATTTCTTATAGGTATATCAGTCATGATATGGGCTGGCCGACGACGGGGAATGGGTGGCACAGGAGGAATGCCATCTTGGGGAGTTTTGGAGCTTGAAGGTGAATAGCTGCCATACGCTTTGTTGCTGCTGACTGAAGAGCGTTGACTATAACGTTTGCTTGGCGGCCGCAAGCCAGCTTTGGACGCCCTTATACTGGACTTCCGGGAAGCCAGGACACGACTGCAACGGTTCTCCGTATTAACATGGTTCCCTTTGTCACCTCTCAGCTCGTCATACTCGGTTGCAACCTCTTCAGCCTGTTTCCATGCCTCGTCACGCTCAGCTCCCAGAGATTCCACTTGAGAGCGTAGCATCTGAACCTCTGTAAACTGCCTTAGGAAGCTGTTGTTAAGCTTCCGCAGTGCCATGGAAAGCGCACTGCTAGAATGAACTAGACATAATTGGGAGAGCTGTGCAATTTGTTCGTCGGTGCTATGGAGGTCCTCGGTGAGCCTGTCCAGCGACACAGAAACTTCCCTTAAATCTTCCACTAAACGCAAAGCAACACCAGAGCCCTCATCAGAACCATCGATATGAGTCGATAAAGCCTCCAGGAGATTGGCCCGACGCCGTGCCAAAGTCTTATATTTTACTTGAACATCGCTCCTTTGCACTTCAAGGCGTTCAATTTCTGGTGGTATCTCTTGGTCCAACGTCTCCGGACGCAAAAGCCGGATTGATGACGATTCGGCGGACTGCTTAATAGCCCGGGATACGATGCCTTGAAGCTGAGAGGATGTAAATGTCCACCTTGCAGCATCCAATGTGAACCCCTTCCACCTTAGTGGAGGTGTCTGGAATTTGATGGAAGGTGTAGGATTGGTATTTAACCTGCGGCTGCTACTACTGGGAAGATTGCTGGCGACGGAAGAAACTGATCCACCCCGATTTCTGAGAGTGGATAGTGGGAGGGCAGTATTTGATTGACTCGGTCTGCGTGGACCAGCAGGCAATGGCGGCCTGGATGGTCTGTTTCGTGAACCTCGAGATTGACGATAGTTGGGTGAAGATGATACTGGGTCACTCTTATTAAATTCCGGAGTATCTGGACTAGTTGAGTGGGGTTGCATCTTGGTATGATTGGGGTCATGACTGCTAGAGGTACCTGAAGTACTAGGAGTCAACACCTCTGCTGCAGGACTGAAAACAGTATGATAAGGCGGAGGCGAGCCAATGGAGGCGTGAGGAGTGGAGTATGAATATGCTGGTGAAGCCGAACTATGTGGGTCCAAAGGAGGGGAAGCCAATAACTGGCCAAATAAGAGCTGAGATTGCGTTTCTGAGCCTGCGACAGTGGCAACGATCGGATCGAATTGGTCAGGACGATGAAATGGTAACCGTTCAGAGGATGATGGACTAGAAACTGTGGAAATGGAGTTGGTTGATCCAGAAGGTGTCGCAGAAGACGACGCATCAGCAGTTGGTCTCGTAGGACGGACCTGCTGAGGCGGAATAGGTGGCAGCATCTTGGGAGAAGGGGGAATACGCGGGAGTCCTTTTGGTCTCGTGCTAGGCGATTCGGTCAACTCTGAAGGCGACTCGGAACGAGATGAAGAACCGAAGCTGCGTGAAGATGGTGCGCTTCTTGGCCCAAATGGCGTGCCTGGCGGGACCAAAATAAATTGTTCGAGGGACGTCGTAGGTTGTTGGGATAATAATACACTCGAATTTGCGGGCGATGGTTGAGTGGGACGTATTTCTTCAATTGAAGGCCGTTGTGTGGTGGAGGGAGTTGCAGGCGTAACACCTACAGATGCTGCTGGTTCCATCACTGCTGGAATCTGATCTGTCGATGACTTCGCTGCTGAATTAGTAGACGCATCAGTGCTCTCAGAAGGATCCGTTGGAACAACTTCGTCGGTATTTCCATTCTTAGAAGACAAGCTTTCCATGACGATTGCAGCGGTTTTCGGTTCCGCGAGTTCCATTGATTTGTTTAACCTCGTACTCTGCATTTTTTGTGGTCTTGCCCCATGCACAGACGTTGCTGCACGTGTAAGCAGTACCTGCTGCGCAAGACTAGGCTGAATGCCACCCGCCGTGTACGGAGCCGCACCAGGTGAGGGCGCACTGGCGGGAGTGATGACAGGACTAAATGCGCTAGGTGTCTCGGGAAAAGTTTGTGTATTATTACTCTCTCCTGTAGAGGGCGTAGTTGCCATGGAGTCGTCGGCCACAGTGATGTTATAAGTGTTACTATCATGGGCATCACGAACGACCTGGATCGGGCTCGGGATGCTGCCTGAGCGTTGGCGGTGAAAGATTGTGCTGATGGGTGGCGGAAGAAGATCGAGTTCCGAATCGGAGCTAGCGAGGGAATTAAGAGACGGAGTTATCGAGGTAGGTTGGGGACGGGATAGGCTGCATGACAACGCGGGAGTAGGGAGCGAGACCTGGGGCTGCGTGGGTGAGCGAGCGGATAAGGCTTGATAGAAGGAAAATACCTGTGTCGACCGAGGACGTTCGCCGATAGGAAGAAGAGACTTCACGGTGCCATCGCGAGAGTTCCGTGGGTCAGAACCACGGCGTTGGTGAATGGGCGCCCATTCGACGCGTACTGTGCGATAACCATGAGTATACAATGATCTTCGAAACAACGAATAAGTCGTACCACCCGCACTAAACGGTGAAGGCGTTGCAACAAGGTAAGATTTCCCGGTACTGGGTGTCTGCCGAAGAGAAGAGATTGGTGACAACTGCGAGCTAGTTTCTTCACGGATTGGAGAGAAAATAGGTCGAAACCCCTGGAATGGGGCTTCGAGAGAGTTCTCATCCAGTGAGTAGTAGTCTAGAACATTGTCGATGTCTCGCGCAGAGGACGGAGTTTCGGATATGGCAGGAGAAGCAGTAGGCTCGAGTGATTCTCGCCTATCAAGGGACGACGTCCGACGTGATGAGCCCATGGGCTCGAGGGGTTTAATGGGATCAAGAACTGGTAAACGGGGGAGATCAATACCACCACTTGCTTCTTCTTCTGGTACACTGCGGTCGGGATCCGGTGAGGTAACCGTAGCGTCTTCGGGTACGGGTGGAATCCGACGCACGTCTCCATTCTCTGAAATCATCCCTGGATCAGAAACACACTCTGACTGGGCGCTTCCAGGGACGAGTTCGCGAGGCTTCGAGCGGGATTCTGGTGTGAGTCGCGCCGCTTTTGGTGGTACATACACTAGTTCTGCATTATCAGGCACCGGTGGAACGGGTGGCGAGAGCACAGCAGGAGATAGGGGGAATTCGCAACCACTAATCGTTCGTTCACGCCAATATGGCGAGTGAAGGAGAGTAAATTCACCCCGTGGTAGCGTGGCAGAATCTGCACGGGCCAATGACACACCACTCCGGTAGCGTGACCCCCGAGAATCTGCAGAAAGCACGAAACTATTGGCCATTAGCGCCCGGGCAAGTGTAGTTCCTGAAACAGCAGACGAGTCTGGGGAGGAAATTTGTGAAGTTGGACGAGAAGGGTCTCTGGAGCGTGATGGCTGTGTTTTCTGGCCATAACTGGGAATCCGGATTGGGGCAGGCAGTGGCTTTCGCCAGGACATCGGGAAGGGATTGAGCTAATATTTCGCTTAGGCTGAGCTGCAAATATTATGGGCGTATTGAAAACTCACATCATTGCTTATCACATTAATGAAAGCCGTCGCCTGATCAAAGTTAAAGTTCATATGCGTGAAAAAGGAGAACGTGATAACTTACATCCATTGCCTCAAGGTTTGCTATGACAGCCTCAGAAGAACTGGCCTCCTCCTCCTCCTCCTCCCCCTCTTCCTCTTCAATACCGATATCTCCCTCCTGAGCGTCCCCCGCAGTTCTATTAACACCTAAACTCTTATCTTCATCTCTGCCTCCAGGTGCAGCTAATCCTGTTGCACGGCGAGACGATAACGGAGAGTCTGATTTAAGAAAGTTTGGAGGAAACAGAGGTTCGTCGTTAAATTCTAAATTCAGCTTCATCTGATGCGACTGCGGTAGTCGTTTCTCGTCCGCGTCCCTATCATGCTCGGGTTTCCCATTGGGCTCTGCCTGCGCACTACCGTCATTGATATCTATAACGGGAGGAGACGCATACGGATGTGGTGATAGAGGTGCATTCTGTAGATGGCGCATTTGGAACGGTGGTCTAAGCGGTTTAGTTTTCCGCCTTGGCCGATAGGACATGATGTTAGAAAGTACTGGCATCATGATCACGAGAACAGCAAGCCTGAACGTGAAAGCGTCAAGCAAGGAGAGAGAGATAGGAGAATAACCGGGGAGAACGGCGACCAAAGCTAGAGGAGGATGAGAAAGCCACCCGGGCGTTTGACATGGAGTGAAGATGGCAACGACAACACTCCTTGGGTAACGGTACAATTTGGCATCATTCCAATGCACTAGGCTGTGTGAGAAATACGTCTGATCTAATCTAGGTCCTGGACAACCAAGTTGAAACACGATCAATGGCAATCTTCGTTCCACTACAACATCATCTTCCTTCATTTTATTACGAATACGAACACAGTCAGAGTCTTCTCCGTTCTTTGCCAGTGACTAGCAGGTACAATGTGTTCATCTTGAACTTGAACTTGAACTCACTTGAGATGCCGGTGATCAACATCAAATGATGTTTCACTCACTTCCGTTTTGCCGTGCAGTTATCCAATTCTAAATGCAGGGTCTTTTCTTAAACGATTTTGGTATTACTCCAAATTGAAACCAACTTGCACGGGTATGAACGGCTGAGGCTCTATACACAGCATGTGTAAGTGCCGCCGGCATTCAGTACTGCCATTCCCGAATTTCTCTCCCAACGTGATCCAGTCAGAAGCGCTGATGCCAGTGCTTTGGTCCTGAAACTCACGGGTGGCTGATACAAGGCACTCGCGTCTCAAAATACGGTTTCAACCAGGTTCGGCTACAATTTGCATTTACTTTAAACCCATTCAAGACTCTCTCCTGGTGCCCGAAGAATCCAGCGCCTGGTAGCGCCTGGTACTGAAGAGGTTGAAGCTCCGAAGCCCGCTTCTTGTCCCGATTGGTTTGCCACGAACCTGACTACGAAGTTGCTCGCCGACATCTGTTCAACAAGCCGTTCACTGATCCGCGGACGGTCCGAAAATGTATTAATTTATACCGATTGCCATTTTCATGACCTCGTATTCGGGCTAAACCATCCCCAGTAAGGGTTAGTAGGGGTTAGTTAGGTCAACGTATGTTCCTTGATCTCATGATATACTGAGCGCCGCTGACCCTTGTATCCATGCCACGTACTCTCCTCCCTGGTTGTGGCTACTGTACAGTAACGTCAAGTTTTTTGATTTCCGTATGTACATAAAAGGGGGCAGGGCTAGACTCTGCTATGTAGACTCCGGCCATACAGCTGGCACCGCGGCAATTCCCTGATGATGACAGAATGATACTTGCCAGAAGCGCGCTCAGCTTGATATGTAGGCAAGTGAGGCAGATCATTTTTCAAGCATATTTTATTTGACTAGGGATTATCCATGACGCGGACACTGCAACCGATAGACTTGTAGGCATTCTCAAAATCAGCTTTTCAACCTATGCGGCTAGGCTCGGGTTGGCTATGTACTTCTAGGTTTTTCCACATGCTATTTCCAGGAATCGAGGCACACTCCGCCAGCGGGGGTATTGGTTAGCTGTGATGTGATGATCCTCTCGTAAATGTAGCGTAAATCCTCGTTTCTAGGCCGATTTTCGGGACGGGGACTGTCAGCTACTGTCAGCTAAGCATGATATATAGGTACGATCCCTCTAAAATATGTGATTAGAGCATACTGGGTTTGCAAATTTCGACCGAACAAATTGAATGGGACATGATTGGCCAGGAGCCCTGGCTATGTCAAGGGAGCCAATCAGGTTCCGTTCGATTTGTTTCGTTCGGACTTGCAAATATGCTGCAGAGCGTCGGCGGAACATTGTTTAGCCTTAAGGGCAATGCCTTATCGAGGTACACTTTATAAACGGGCCGAGCGTCGGTCATCTTGCCCTCCAGGAGGTTTAATTACTGTCGCAGTTGCCTGCAGTTGCTCGCCCGACGATCGTTTACATCAAATCTAAAAGGTCGGCCGAACATTCATTTTAATTAGAACAAAAAGTGAATGCACGCCAAACGTGACACTGCTGCCACTCAGGCCGATTGTGCGGTCTTGTGTCCTATGGTCAAAGTTCATTGAAATCTTCCTGGTATTTTAAACATCTGTTGTGGCATTTCGATTGAAAAGCTGTGATCGATGTACACCTCTTGGAAGCGAACCGTTTCTCCGTTAATTTGGGAGAATCATCAAAACGTCGTACCAACATTGACACCAAGCGATACATCGCATTGCCTTCCAATCGCCAATGATCCAAAGAGTTGATAGGCTCACCGGTCCCGTTTTTCCTGGTCTTGTGATTCCTTCCACGACATTCTCGAAGAAAGAACGGAGATACTGATCCAGAACATGCTAAAACATTTTTCTCCAACCCTCAAGTGAGCGACCTCGAGGCTCTCAAAGAAACCGAGATTCCGACTATTGTGTGTAATTGTCCGGAAAATGCTATCCGAGAAGTTGGAGGTGATGGCGAGGATGTGTATTTGGGGGATATCAGTTTAGGAAGGTGCACTGATCTGCGGTTGTTGGCTACCATGGCAGACGCGGCAGCACTGACGACGAGGAAAGACATCGTCTTGCAGTGGCCGCATCGTTGGTGACACGGAGATCATCTGGACCATAGGGTGTACGTCGACGATCCCTCACAGCGCCTTTCAGTGCTGATTTTGTCTTACCCCAAGCCATTATGGCAAAGGAATCACGATAAGTGTTATTATAACATTGCTTCCGATGTGGGCAGCTCCACAAATGGGGGTTCGCCTGGGTTCGCAAAACTGTTGTTAGCGTTTTCGGGAGTAATCACGGTGGCGTGATGGTATTTCAAAAGAACGGCTTCATCCTGAAGATGGCGTTGAATGATTATATGGAGGCAAGAGGAAAGCTACCTGACCATACCCCCGAGCGGAACAGTGGAACAGGAACGCTTGCGCCGGGTCTCGATACTAGCTCCACTTG
>QMFE01010201.1:1543-12920 GCA_003314665.1 Tricholoma sp. MG77 | reverse complement strand
ACGCCGATGGGGGCTATCGCTGCGGCATCAAGAGCCATCTCCCCAGCGACGGGGCGCTGACCCGTCACCCGCTCGCCAGCCGTCATCCCTACTGTTTACTCGCAGGTTGACTGACGCACCTGCTGCCGGCGCCTACCCACGGCATGACACTTACTACCCCCCAGCGGATTATATCCGAAGGCACCCCTCCCACAGAAACCTCCCAAAACAACCCAAACAACAGGTCGCCAAACCTGTAACCTACACACTGCCTGGGACCCTGCCCCAGCTAGATGAACAGATGAAGGACCCCATGCCCAAGGAGGTGAACCTACCACCTCCCGCTAACAAACAACAGCTACCCGACAAGCCGGATGACAGCGAGGATGAAGGTATGAGCGATGAGTCGGGCCTGGAGAGCCCGCCCTGCCAACCTGAATCGGCGGCTCAGCGCCGATCTCGTGAGACGAGGAACGAGGAGAAAACCCAGAAGAGGGAAACTCGAATTAAGGAGTTAGCAGACTCCAAGAAAACCCAAGATGCCAGTCGACCCGGCAGAATTCCTGACGGCCTTGGTGTTGTGCACCTCGATGGCTGCTGTGAGCGTGACAACACGCTATGGGGAGTACCCCAGGGAGAATTCTATGTCTCCCCCTATACCAACATCGTGTATGTTGGGCGGGCAGCTTCAGTTGTGGCGGACGAAGAAGGGTCGTACGGACGCTGCTACCAATCTGGCAACCCCCACTGACTATATGCAATGTTACCTCGAGGGTTCCCCATGAACCCTCACAGTGTCTCCCAAGCTGTTAAGTAAATTAACAGCACCAAGGAATCATCTCAGGACCACGTCGATGCATACCGCCTGATGGAGGAGTTCCACCGCATCAGCCTTGCCTTCGATGCCTCGCTTCGTGACCTAGCCATGGTCGAAACCCTGAATCCTAGTGTCTACCGGGACTGCGTCCACACGCCTCACCTCGACCTCAGGCGTCTTTGGGAAGATGTGCCCATCCATCGCAAAAAGGAAGTGTTCGGCACGAATCGCCGTAATGCCACGCAGGGGGCAGGACTGGCCCCCCCTGAGGCCAACAAACTCCTCGACATCGACTGCTGGGCACAGTATGCCCTGCACCACGGCCGTATCGGCAGCGAGAACCCCATAGTGGGTCTCGCCATGGATTGAGCCTTCCGGGTTGACCGTTGTAGTATCTTTGGATACTGCCTGGGGCGAGCATTAGCCCCACTATCCAACAAGCCCCGACAGGACTTCATGAAAACCTGGGCGTGTGTACTGGCCCAACCCAACTTGTACCATGAGGCCGTACACCAATGGGATGCCGATAATCCCAACCAGCCATTTGTCGAGGCCACCGGCCCCACCATCAACATTGAACACCTGTCCATCGACCACCCTACCGTCGACATCCCCATGGTCATGAACCATGCCATCAACAACCACATCCTGCCAGCCTGGATTGACCATGGGTATCCCTTTGGTCTCCACTTCATCAACCACTACTCGATAATGCCGGCCGGACTGTTCCTGGAATCCTTTGTCCAGGCAAATTTGGGCCGTATGAATCGGCTGGAAATCTTTGGTGTGCCCCTGTCCATCCCTGACTGGGATGGGTGGTGGACACCCCACGAACACGACCTCATTTGTGTACACATTCTGATGCAGCTTGACGACCAAAACCATTCTCGTCAGTGCACGATGAGCCCAGAATGGTTAACCATCGGAGTCAGCCCCATCGTCAACCTGCTGACTGGCCGTAGACTGGAGGTCACATCTGACCTCCCTGGACCCCCCTCGCTGCCGGTTCTCAATAGAGATGTCCACAGCTCGCTATCACTGCCAGGGCCATCGGGCCCTGCCGTCGATGAACATGTGGGTGGATCGGTGGGCAAGGACTCATGGGCAGACGAGGTGGACAGGACCTCATTATGATTTTTATTTCAATTCTACTATAGTATTTTTTCAACCACGCATCTCCTCTTTTCAGATTCCACGTAGGAATCTCAAAGGGGAGTATGTAACACTTGCTTATGCTTGTTTGGCTCTCTATGCCAAACAAGGCTTGTTTATAGTTGTTGTAGGTAACACTTTTTTACTTACAACGTACACGACAAGGACAATAGATTGGATCTAGTTCTGTTTGGTGCACCATGAGTACTAAAGTGTCCAACCCCTGTACTAACCGTTACATCATGTTAGAGAGGTGGAATTCATTGGAACACACCTTGGGCACCAGTGTCTGTAGATGGTGCAGGAACAGCTGGCTTATGAGTGCAGGAATGGGGAGGGGCAGGGGTGGCATCTAACAGGGATCTAACACAGGGATATCTGAATTACCAACACACATACCAGATGATCTGGGATTTGTTGATTCTGCAGATGGAGGCTGTGGGGCTGCCTTACATGATGCATGGGTGCAAATTGCACCAGGGTCTGAAATAGTGCTGAATTGTTGCCAGAATGAAGAAATATTGCATGCACTGGGGACATCTTGAGGTGTCACTTTGGGCACTTGTTGTTCTAAAGTGGAAAATTAGATAAGCAACCAGAATGAGATGTTGCACACATGTTCTGCTGTCAGATGTGATCCTCCCTGTGGTTGCACAGTAGTACTATTATCTGGATTTGTTTGTGGTTTTTTATGAGGCAGCATAGTGAGCGAGAGAATGGGGAGATGGGTGATAAGAAGAAAGCAACAGCCCCAACATTTATCTGACAATGGCATCACGGACCATGGTTCATCTGCTCAAAATGGAAATGTTTGACAGATCTATTAATACATCAATGCACCTGTTTGTCGTTGTATAACACAACAACATGGAACTTTGAAGGTATATTTCAATGATACTACAGGATCAGTAATACACAGGCCACTAAATAGTATCATAAATGGTATGGAACAGTAGTGCGGGAGGAACAAGTAGGTGTGGTGTTATAGATGGGAATGAAATGGGGCAGTGCAGCCTTACAGAGTTACCATGGAATCATGGACATGTGGTGCACAAATTTTTTGTTTGATGATACATTACAAATGGGCTATCGGTACATAGATACAGGTGATGAGAAAGTGCACCAACATACAAGTTTGTTGTTATTGGTGACAGGCAACTGGATCCCCCAATGGAGACGAAGGATGGGGGGCTGGATGGGCCACATATCTGGATAGCACCGTGAGTTGAAGCACAAGGTGCAGTAGTGATGAAAATTTGCATACCAAGGTGCAGCGTTGATGAGCAATCGGCAAAGGACATGTTGGTGGAGATCTGCATGCCACCATGCAAGCAAAGGACAAGGGACCAGGGAAACACCATACAAGAGGAAGATTGCAGTGCAGTGTTGACAGAGATCTGCATGCCACCATAGAAACGAAGGACAAGAGCACGTTGATGAAAATTTGCATGCCACCATGGAAACAAAGTGTTATGATCGCTCACACACCCCTCGCTGACACCCCTGTCCTTCACCTACTTTCAATTCTTGTTCCCATTCCTGTCCCTTCTCATTCCACACTCATGTACGCCTGCACGCATCTGCACGTACTCGTCCGCATCCATCCGCGCACGCACGACACGTGTGCGCCCCAGTCCACACCTCTTCAACACGAGCGTGCTTCAACTCTCTGATCCCACCAGCCCTGTGGATGCCTCACGCTTGTTCCGCGCTTGTTCCACCCTAACAGCTATCTGAGCCTATCTCCAAGATTCAATCTCTGTCTTGTATATGCAATTCTCGCTGGTGTCCCATCCTTCCATTTGCCAAACTATACTTAGTGTTATCATTTCCAATTGTATGAAACCTCACCCCTATCCCATATTCTTAGCCTTAGGCTCCACATGGTCTCATAGCTTAGGAACATGCCGCTTCCGTTAGTTAGATGTATAAGTACTTCACTATGCATGTGTCGAACCTTAGTCTAATAATCAACAACGATTCCACACTCTCGCTCTCAGTTCCCTTAGTCTGCGCGACAAACTCCTTATCTGAAATAATGGACATGCTAGTAGCGCAGGGAGGCGCAGCTCACCAAACTTGTGTAGCTGAAGCCGAGTCCAACCGCTGACCGTAGACTGTCGCACACCGCCGCCACTATCATGCACTCTGTCCCACTCGTCCTCATGTCACGTATTTCGGTTCATAACAGTATTATTAGACTGAAATCCCTGATATTATTCTTGATCTCCACACTCATTCTTGTCATCTCATGCCTCGCTCCACTCCTGTCCAAAAATGCAAGCTGCAAAATGGTCCAGGTAAACTTCCTACCCTGGCTCAATGTATAGCCGCTGCACAGAACTCCCGTTCCCCATCCCCCAAATTGCCAATCAGTAACACCCCATCATTGCTAAGCCAGCTATCCGATCCGGTCCCTCAGCAAGCTCCTTACCTCAAAGAGGGTCACTTACATCCTAGTGAGTACAAGCTGTGCAAGGAGGAGAAGTGATGTCTCTACTGTGGCTCCGCTGAGCATTTATATCGCTCGTGCGAACACCTGAGTTCTGCAGCATTGCAGCGCAAGCCCGCACTCGAAGAAGACTTAGGCGTTACCGCTGAGGCACGCCATGCCAAAGTGGAATGGGACCTGAGCACGGGAAATGCCTAAGCAGCCCTCAATCCTCGGCACCACCTGAGGGCTGCACTGAACCCAAAGGTGCAATTGCCAGAATCCATCTCGGTGCATCTGCTCTTTTTGCCGCTCCTAACGCGCTCTATATCCCACTTACCTCTTCGTCTGTTTCCAACTCTAAAATCACATTCCATGCTCTCATCGATTCCAGGTTGTCGCATTGTTTTATCAACCCGTGATTCATCGCAAAGAACTTATTGTCCACGGTGCCGCTCGCCGCTAAAATCCCGTTGCATCTCTTTGACGGTAGTAGTAACTCTGTCTTGGAAAGTCTTGTAAATCTTGAATTCCTGTTGCCCACTGGTGAGAATCAGAAGGTTGCATTCTATGTGACTAATCTGGATAAGTCCTGTAAAGTAGTGCTTGGATATAACTGGCTCATCTGATATAATCCTCAGATTGACTGGTCATTGAGCCAGCTACACCCTGACACTCTACGCACGATACATCCGCATCCGATACGACGTCGTCCCCGTCTTGCGGTGCTGCCCTGCCTGCATGTACACCCCCATCCGATTCTTCAGCACATCCATTTATCTCGCCAGTAAATCCGATCTCTGTTCCGTCTATCGCCGCTGATCGACAGAAATCTGTACCGCAAGGCCACCACGCGCAACTTGCAAGGACGCTCCGGACATGGACGGACCACCAATCCCTCCGTGTGACCTGCCACATTCGTCCCCAACTCCTAGTCCTGAATCACCGCTTAGTGCCCCGCACATTTCGATTGTGAGCGCACATGCATTTCATGCCATCCTCAAAGATCCTGGTACTCAGTCATATAAACTCTGGTTATCCAACGAAAGCTTCCACGCGTGCTCCGCTAACGCGTCAAGCACCGTGCCTTATGATCCTCTCACGGGCGTTCCGGAAGAGTATCACAAATTCGCAGACATATTCAGTAAGCAAAAGGCGCAGGTGCTCTGCGAGCATCGCCCTTACGACCTAAAGATTGATCTCGAGGAAGGGGCATCACCACTGTCTCATAGCTATCTGTATTCCCTTTCGGCTCTCAAGCAACAAACACTCCAGACATTTATTCAAGAAAATCTCAACTACGGTTTCATTCGCCCTTTGAAGTCCAGTCACAGCACCCCCATCCTATTCACTAAGAAGAAAGACAGCTCGCTGCGCTTGTGTTGCAACTTCCGCGGATTGAACAAAATCTCCAAGAAGGACCGTTACCCTCTCCCGCTCATCAACGACCTCCTCAATACCTCTTGCAAGGGACGTCTCTACACCAAAATCGATCTCCGCCACGCGTATCATCTCGTGCGACTAGCGGAGGGAGACAAATGGAAGACCACGTTCCACACGAAGTACGGGTTGTTCAAGTGGCTGGTCATTCCAGAGGGCCTCACCAACGCTCCGTCCGCATTCCAGCGCTTCATGAACGACATTTTCAGTGACATGCTGGATGTCTCTGTAATTGTGTACCTCAACGACATTCTTGTTTACTCCAACGGCAATCTCTCACAGCACCATGCAATCGTGTGCGAGGTGCTGCGCCGCCTCTGGAAGCACAAACTATTCGCGAAAGCAGAAAAGTGTGCTTTCCACACCAACACGGTGGAATATCTGGGTTACATCCTTACCCCAGACGGACTCACGATGGACCCCGCTAAGGTCGAAACCATTACCTCGTGGCCTGGTCAGTGCAAGGTTAGAGACCTCCAGTCCTTCCTCAGGTTCACGAACTTCTACCGCTGATTCATTTGGAATTATTCTGACATCTGCATTCTGCTCACATGTCTCACGCACAAGAACGCGACTTGGACCTGGAGCTCCGCCTGTCAGGACGCGTTTGACCTGTTGAAGACGGCGTTCACTATGGCGCCCATTCTCACTTCTTGGCTGCCCGACGTGTCTGACTACGCTCTCACGGGGATTCTCTCCACGCGCTTGCCTAATGGCGAGATCCACCCAATCGCTTTTCATTCTCGCACCTTTTCCAGTGCTAAAGTCAACTATGACATTCACAACAAGGAGCTTCTTGCTATCTTCAAAGCTTTCAAGACATGGCGTCATTACCTGGAAGGCTCAGGCGACCCCATAGATGTTGTCACAGACCACAAAAATCTCGAATACTTTTCCACTACAAAGGTCCTTACGCGCCATCAGGTGCGCTGGTCCGAGTACCTCTCAGCTTTCAATCTTGTCATCCGTTTCCATCCTGGCCACCTTGGTGCAAAGCCGGACACTCTTACTAGACGATGGGATGTCTACCCTAAGGAGGGGAGAAGTGATTATGCGACTGTCAATCCACACAATTATCGCCCTGTCTTTTCCCATGAACAGCTCACAGCAAGTCTGCATGCATCGTACTCATATTCTCAACATAGTCAAGCTTCACTTTGATATCTACGCGGCACTCCCATTTGATCCTGCAGTCATTCCGCTTCGGCCGAAAACCCTGACTCCTATTCCTGTTATCACTTCCGACTTCATTCTCGAAGTTAATTCCAGTTCCACAGCCTACGGCGCTCTGCGTGTTTCCGCACCTTTCACTAGTCCGCCCTATTCCTATGACTCTGACGGTTACGTTCATTTCCAGGAACGGATCTACGTTCCCGCTTATGGTGATCTTCATCTTTGCGTCTTACAGTATAAGCACAATCACATTGTTTCAGGTCACGTCGGCATCACAAATACCGTCAAGCAAGTCCTCCAAGAATATACATGGCCAGGGCTCTGCACATTCGTCAAATTGTATTGTGACTCCTGCATCACATGCAAGCATGGCAAGGCCCCATGGCACAAACCATACGGGTTCCTGAAGCCGCTTCTGGCTCCGCCCCGCCCTTGGGACTCTATATCTATGGACTTTATCGAGCAACTTCCGCCCTCTTGCGACTACACTGCGGTCCTTGTCGTGGTTGACCGCCTGTCCAAGCAAGGCATCTTTGTACCTACAGTTGACACCATCAACTTGGAAGACCTCGCTCTCTTGTTCATCATGCACGTCTATTCCAAACATGGAGTTCCCAACCATAACACATCTGACCGTGGCTCCGAATTTATTTCGTGGTTCACGTGCGCTCTCAGCCACACTCTCAACATGCGTTCCACTTCACGTCAGGTTATCATCCTCAAGCTGATGGCCAGACTGAGCACACGAATCAAACTCTCAAACAATACATCTGCATGTACTGCAACTATTGTCAGTCAGATTGGGCTCACCTTTTACCCCTCACTGAGTTCGCGTACAACAACACTCCGAGCATGACTACAGGCGTCATGCCTTTCTTTGCCAACAAGGGCTACCACCCAAACATCACGGTTCACCCCGAGCGCAAGTTCACTTCCGCATGCACACGCGAGTTTGCCTTGGACCTCAACGCTCTTCACAAATCATTGCAGAAGAGTATCATCGATGCACAGGAATATCAGCGTCGCTACGCTGATGCACACTGCATGGCAGCACCTGAACTCCCTATTGGTTCGACTGCTTTTGTCCACGCCGACTACTTCCGCGTCATGCGCCCCTCCAAGAAACTCTCTGACAAAATGTCCAGCCCCTTCAAAGTTATAGCTCAGCCCGGTACCCATTCCTATACACTCCATCTTCCGACCAACATGTGTCTCGTTCATCCCATTTTCCACATCGCCATGCTCGAACCTGCTACTCCAAACACCATTCCTGGCCGTATCCAATCTCCGCCTCCACCCGAAACCATCAATGGCGAGGAGCACTACAAGATCACCACCATTCATGATTCCGCTATAGTGCGCCGCTATCGCATGCCGCTCCGCTACCTTGTAGAGTGGAAGGGTTATGAGGAGACCAGCGAAGGTCTCGAGTGGGTTAGCACCAACAACGTTAATGCATCAGATGCTATCGCAGATTTTCACACACTTAATCCTGACAAACCTGGCCCTGTCAAAAACCTCACTGCCTCTGACTACCACGGCGGTTGTATTCCTGACGCTTAGGCCACCTAGGGAGTCGGCCCTTAAAGAGGGGATACTGTTATGATCGCTCACACACCCCTCGCCAACACCCCTGTCCTTCGCCTACTTTCAATTCTTGTTCCCATTCCTGTCCCTTCTCGTTCTGCACTCACGTATGCCTGCGCACATCCACATGTACTCGTCCGGATCTGTCCACACCTCTTCAACACGAGCATGCTTCGACTCTCTGATCCCACCAGCCCTGCGGATGCCTCGTGCTTGTTCCGCCCTAATAGCTATCTCCAAGATTCAATCTCTGTCTTGTATATGCAATTCTCACTGGTGTCCCATCCTTCCATTTGCCAAACTATACTTAGTGTTATCATTTCCAATTGTATGAAACCTCACCCCTATCCCGTATTCTTAGCCTTAGGCTCCACATGGTCTCATAGCTTAGGAACATGCCACTTCCATTAGTTAGATGTATAAGTACTTTGCTATGCACGTGTTGAACCTTAGTCTAATAATCAACAACAATTCCACACTCTCGCTCTCAGTTCCCTTAGTCTGCGCGACAAACTCCTTATCTGAAATAACAGACACACTAGTAGCGCAGGGAGGCGCAGCTCACCAAACTCGTGTAGCTGAAGCTGAGTCTGACCACTGACTGTAGACCGTCGCGCACCGCTGCCGCTATCACGCACTCACACGTGCGGTGCTTGCACTCTGTCCTGCTCATCCTCGCATCACGTATTTCGGTTCATAACACAAAGGAGGGGTGAAGGGTTGACAAAGATCTGCATCCTTGTGGAGGCGGAGGACGAGGGGGGGTGCATTGGTGGAGGTTTGCATGCTGTCATGGAAATGAACAAGAAAGGACGGGTGTGTTGATGAAGATTTGCATGCCGCCATGGAAATGAAGGAGGAGGGCAGGGTTGACAAAGATCTGCATCCCACCATGGAGGTGGAGGACGAGGGGGGGTGCATTGACGAAGATTTGCATACCACCACAGAAACAAAGGATGGAGGCAGTGTTGAGATAGATCTGCATCCCACCACAGAGACAAGGGATGAGGGAGGAGGCATGGTGTTGGCAAAAGGTGGGAGGGAAATGTGGTGGAGATAGGGGCAACGGCATTACAGTGCTATTGGTGTCGCATGTCAGTGGTATGTATGTAGTTAAGCTGGGGAATGGACTCACCAGCCTTTGGTGTCTTTCGAGGACCAATTGAACCTGTCACATCCCTTTTTGGAGGAGAGGTTCT
Source organism: Tricholoma sp. MG77 (assembly GCA_003314665.1). Lineage (NCBI taxonomy): Eukaryota > Fungi > Basidiomycota > Agaricomycetes > Agaricales > Tricholomataceae > Tricholoma > Tricholoma sp. MG77. The sequence continues at coordinate 3,142 of QMFE01010201.1, read as the reverse complement.
GTAAGTCTGGTGCTCCCATACTTACTACATGCCTTCCTTTCCCTTAGTCTTGGTCCTGCATGCTTCTCATGCACCCCCCCCCCTCCAAGTACCTCACCCAGGTGCCCCTGTTCCTGTTCCCTCATGGTGCCCAGTCAGATGACCTTCATGTTCATGTCTGCATTCAGCCTTATGATGACATAAGGCAAACTTCCTTATATAGAAACTGACCAGTTACATATCAAACCTTACTTATTATAGTATAGCCAGACTCTGTAACCACTGCCCTCATGTAGTCCCCCAAGCTCTGGAGAATATATGGTGGTCTTGTCAATGTTGTGTGACTGTCTCAGTGAGCCTGAATGACACAGGCTTTCAGGTTCAGCAATTTGTTGTTGTTGTTATCAGCAAGTCTAGATAAGAGAGATTAGTAATGATGATAAATGAACCATTAATGCCGCAATAGACTTACTCCCAGGACATAAAAGTGTACCAGTGACTAGTGCTTTAAGGTCTGGTTCGGTCACGGTTTTTCACCCACTTGGGCTGTAACCGGTGACTGAAACCAGTCTTATATTTTACATTTTTGCCATAACCGATGACCGAACCAGTAAAAACCGGTCAATACCAGTCTTATGTCCAGTTCGAAACCGGTTTTGACTGGTTTTGAACCAGATACAGTCTAATTTTTTATTTACTGACTACTGTAGTTATAGAAAAAGAAATCCCTCCCACATGTTGTGCGAGAGGGGAGGTTATATGTACAATATATCACTAATACAAAGAAAAAGAAATGAATGAATGAAGAAATGAATGAATGCAGAAAAACACCCTGCCCTGTGCCTCAAGCGAGGGGGTGGCGGTGGCCCTACCTGCCCCTGTCCACCATCCGCCGGCCCCGTTCACCGCTTGTTGTCCCTGCTTGCTGCCTGTCACTGTCCCGTCTGTCGCCCGTTGTTGTCCCACCCATCACTCGTTGTTGTCCCGTCTGTCGCCTGTTGTTGTCCCGCCCATCACTTGTTGTTGTCCCATCTGTCGCTTGTTGTTGTCCCATCTGTCGCCTGTTGTTGTCCCGCCTGTCGCTTGTTGTTGTCCCATCTGTCACTTGTTGTTGTCCCATCTGTCGCTTGTTGTTGTCCCGTCTGTTGCCCTTTGTTGTCCCACCCATCGCTCGTTGTTGTCCCATCTGTTGCCCGTTGTTGTCCCATCCATCGCTCGTTGTTGTCCCATCTGTTGCCTGTTGTTGTCCCATCTGTCGCCCTTTGTTGTCCTGCCCGTCACTTGTTGTTGTCCCGTCTGTCGCTCATTGTTGTTTTGTCTGTCGCTCGTTGTTGTCCCATCTGTCACTCGTTGTTGTCCCATCTGTCGTTTGTCGCCCTCCCTCGTTTGTTGTCCTCCTTCATTTGTTGTTCTGCCTCATTTGTTGTCCTCCCATCTGTTGTCTTCTGTCATTCGGTGTCCATCTTTGTTGCCTGCTTGTCAAGTGGCCCTGCCACTCCCTGCCATCATCGTAGGCTGCTAGCACCTGTGGTCCACCCCACAAGCAGTTGCTCACAGGCATGGGGCAGGTGCTGGGTCGTCCCGGCATCATGGTGTCATGGGGTGGCAGCGAGCATCATC